>JAJMSN010000019.1:0-261170 GCA_030558435.1 Kodamaea kakaduensis
AACAGAAACAAGAGAGTCAACAGCTGGGGTGACATCCCATACCAGTGCACTATTGTTTAGGTTTAATTTCTATGTTTGAAATAAATTGACAATGAATGAATTGTAGATTATTAATTTTACTGAATTTCTGTGTTGATGAGCTTAAAAGCACGTTGTTTTCCAAATCGTTGAAGTAGAGATTGTAGCGCAGGTGGTCCTCGATAGTCACTTTATTTATGTTACTTTCTACCATTTTATAGGCTTGCTGATTGCTTGCGTAGTACTTAGAAGCGATATGTACAGCTGTGAAAGTCCTTCTCAACTTTCTTCTGTTTCAAACGCCAACCTTGCCAACTCCTGGATGGTATTGATAACCATTAGAGCCTGTTCCCTCACCAACGGGTCATTATCTGTTTCCGAGATATACCTCAACACATCGAACACCTTTTGCTTGTATTCATTTGGAAAAGGGAGAAGAGGAGAGTTACTTGTTCCGATAATCAAGTCATGGATCAAGACGATTGCTGCACGACGCATGACCGCGTCGTCTTTTGAAGTTTCCAATTGCAATATCCCGATTGCAATATCCAATATTTCGTTCAAATGTCCAACGAACCCAATGGGGTTTGTCTTACAGCAGGTTCCGAGCAAAGACATACTGGACATTCTTAATCGAGTATCGACTTTCTCGCCCCCCACTCTGACCATTTTTGTCATTGCGTCGACCAACATGGCTGCTGAGTCACCTGAAAAGGTCTCATTTGCAGATTGAATATAGCGGAGGAGAACCTCACCGATCTTTAGGCGAGTATCGATTTCGTCATCACCAGTATACAACTTCAAGAGCAACGGAAGTACTTGATCGCTCAGTCTCAACAAACTTTCCAAGCCCTTGATGACATTCAAGTAAATGAACGGTTCTGAGTCGTTCAATTGAACGAGGTGAAGATTCACCACAAAGTCCAAGCTCAAGACATCGCTCTTGTTTTCTATCAAAGTTCTGAGCATGTGGAGTCCGTGAGCACGTATTGGTACAAGGGGGTCATTCAAGGAAGCGATAGCTCTTTTGAGGACTCTTGAGTCCAAGTCTTTTTTCAGGACCGGGGAATCGGACTCGAGAATAAAGTCGATACGGTCGTGGAGCGCTTGGGCAGAAAGTGAAAGACCTTTGCCAGTATTGGTGTTGATGATGTCTTTCAACTTTTTCTGGATGAGTTTGAGAACCGAAACACAGTCGGTGTCTAGGTTTTCGGTCTCGGAAAGAATGGCCGAGAGAAGCTCCAAAATAACCGGGAGGGACTGGTCGAAGAAGTCTTCATCTTCATCGTCAGAGTCAACGTCGTCATTTTCACCTCCAGTATCCTCCTGTTTATTTTGACACAAGAACTTGTGAACAATCTGGAGCACCTCGAAAGGTGTTCTTGCAAGAATTGAATTGAATTTGGAGCCGATCTTCTCCAAAACCTGAAGGTCCATGAGTGTGATGTATGGGTTATCATTTGACTTTGCACCGAGCCAGGCCTCGAGCAACGACACGAATAACTTCTGGATCAAGTCGTCATCTAAACTTGTCAAGAGCTCGATGAAGAAGTCTGCATTCTCGTCCAATTTACTCAAGAAAGACTTTAATTTGTCGTTTGTCACCTGGGGCTTTTGCATCTCGACACACAACAACCTGTTGGGGCCAAACGTGAATGTCCAATCGGCTTCCCAGAGGACATTCTTTGCGATGCGAGAAAGGAGCATGGGAGCGGACTCGAGACATGTCATGGCGCTGACAAGAATGTTCGAAAGCACCAGGGCTGGTTTTTTTGAGAATTTCATAAAGGCATAGCACGACCAGATGGGCATGAGAATTGGTTCAATAATGAATTCAAGGAGATCTGAACTGATATGATTCAGGGTGAGGGACACCAAAACATTTATGTTGTTGTTAAGATTTGCTTCTGAGATGAGAGGTTCTTCATTCTTCTTTATATCACTCTTTCCTTCACTCTTTTCTTTATTCTTTCTCTCATCCGGATTCATGTTTTCCCACACTCTGGACGCAAAAAAGTCCTTTACGATTCTCTTGTTGCGCAACCAAAGCTGATCCAAAACATGCGTCACACAGCTTGTGATCACGGGTCTGTTTATATTTACAAGCAAATCGTAGAACTGGTTGCCGAGACTCGAAAAGTAGGGGACAGTCGGCAACTCCTTTGGCTTTGCCAAGATCACGGACGCCACATGATCGAACTTTTCGATGTTAACATCTTCATTCTCCCTCATACCCAAAACAAACTCTATGAGACCAAGGACCCCGTCCCCCCTCGGGGCCTTTGAAGGCAAGCTCTTGAGTTCTGCCATGACAAACAGCTTGAATTTCGGCGGGGCATTCGATATGAGGAGACTAAAGGTCAGGAATAGCTCGTAGGTTTCGGGGATGTACACCACAGTTGATCTGTAGAGACCAAGGACGTGCTCATCGGAAAACTCCGTTATCAAAGCGAGGGACACCGTCAAGAAATCGGAAAGACCAGTTCCTTTCGTGAGCAAATCCTTGACGTCAGATGGAGTTGTGAATAGCACAAGGAACTTATCAAACACCAACCGAAGAAGCAGGTGGTCCCCCCCCTCCGAACGGTCTATTTTGATTTGGTGCTTGGACCCAAAGTCTTTTATGTTTCTCTTTTCAATGGGTATCCCAATGTGAAAGTTTGTCAAGACGGGATAAATGCCGTGGATAATGATGACATTGACAAGTTTACTAAATGTTTTGATGTCGTGGAGGGATATTTTAATGAGGTCTTCACTTCCCTTCTCTCTTCTCTCTTTCTCTGTTCCCTCTTCCCTCTCTCTCTCTTCCTTATGTTTTGCCTCTTCCTTGAATTCTCTTTCTTCCTTAATTTCTTTCTCTTCATTATCTTGCCCTTTTCTCTCTATTCCCTCCCTTTTCTCCGACAACTCCTGAATCTTCAACAAAGAATCCAACAATCTTTCAATCAATGCATAACGAGTCTCCACATTCCAACGTTCACACAATAAAGAAAACGACAATTCATGTAAGCCACCCTTTAGCTTCGTTTCTATGTCGTGAAAAAGAAGATCAAGGGGAGTCGTCCCTATATGTTGTAGTTTATTCAACCCTTTATACACTTGTTTTGGGTCTCTTCTAATGGTTGATTTTTTGGGTATCCCTGGTTCTTTCCCTGGCTCTTCCTTCACCTTCTTTATTGAATCCGGCTCCTCCTTCACCTCTTTCTCTTTCTTTGAATCAATCTCCATTGGATCCATATCCTCCATATCCACATCCATATTCTCTTGCTCCCCCTCATCTAAATCAAGGGGATTCTCATGGATCTCAATGTCCAAATCCTGTGGGTTCTCCTGAATATCAAAGTCGTCCAACACTTCAATCTTTGGCATGGCAAAAGTGAACTAGTCAGTGTAGTGAGTAAGTGTAGTCAATGTAGTCAGTGATCAAAGTATAGTCAATGAAGTCAATGTAGTCAATGAGTAATGTAGTCAGTGAAGTCAAAGTGTAGTCAATGTATTCAATGAATTCAATGTAGTCAATGAGTAAGTGTAGTGAGTAAGTGTAGTGAGTAAGTGTAGTGAGTGTATTTAAAGTCTGAAGTCAAAGTTTAGTCAATGAATCAGTGTAGTAACTCCGGGGTATGCAGGATTTTTTTCCGATGAGATAAAAAGAGTATCTGACCTCAAGAAAGGACAAGGACAAGGACAAGGACAGACCACAAGTACTCAAGGAACAGGACCTAAGAACTTGAGAAGCCAAAAAGAAGTTAAAAATAAGAAGCTACCTACAGTTAACAAGACCTTAATATGCCATATAAACTTACCGCCGATGAAATCGAGTGCATTCTCTTTGATGCCAGGGAAGGAGATCTCGATACGATACGGGCTGTTTTTGAGGAAATCGGGGCTGATGCACTCCCCACCGTCAAGAGCGAGACGTTGTGTACGCCGTTGCACATGGCTGCGGCCAACGGCCACACTGAGCTTGCCAAGTACCTTCTTTCGATACTCCCCAGGGAAGAAGCCATCAAGTTGGCGTCACTGAAGAACGATATGGGCAACGGGCCACTTCACTGGGCGGCTTTGAACGGACACGTTGGAGTTGTGGAGGTGTTGTGCGATTACGAGGCAGATCCGTTGGCGAAGAACGACTCGGGGCACGATGCGTTGCACGAGGCGGAACACAATAACCGCGAAGAGGTGGAGACGTGGTTGTTGAAGAAGTGTGCGATTGAGGAGGATTACAAGTTTTCGAGTGAGGAGACTGAGGAGGGGACAAAGATTACGTTTACTCCGGGAACAGAGAGTGAGAGGACGGATAAGGAGGCGAGGGAGGTGGAACAAAAGTTGAGTGGTGTGAAGTTGAACAATTGAGCATCGAGCGAAGCGAGATGATCAATTGTTCTTATAGATGGAGAACAATTGAGAACAATTGAGCGAAGCGAGATTGTCTCAATTGTTCTTGATTGTTGATGTTCTTACAGATTGATAGTTGACAGTAACAACATTTGAGAACAATTTAACAATTGAGAACAATTGAGCGAAGCGAGATTGTCTCAATTGTTCTTGATTGTTGATGTTCTTACAGATTGATAGTTGACAGTAACAACATTTGAGAACAATTTAACAATTGAGAACAATTGAGCGAAGCGAGATTGTCTCAATTGTTCTTGATTGTTGATGTTCTTACAGATTGATAGTTGACAGTAACAACATTTGAGAACAATTTAGCGAAGCGAAATTGTTCTCAAATGTTAACGTATCAATGAAGTTGATCAATTGAATGAAGCGAAATTGTTCTCAAGTGTTAACAGATTGATAAAACTGAACAGCGAAGGGAAGTTGTTCGCTTAATTGTTGTTTACAGATAAGTTGAAGGTAACAATCAAACTAAGCGAAGTTGTAACAGAATTGATGAAGTTAGCGATAGAATTGATGAGAAATTGACAGAACAACAATTGAGCAAAGCGAAATTGTTGTTAACAGAGATAAAGATGACAGTAGCGATTTCGCTTCGCTCAATTGTTCAGTGAGAAGTATCTCACATTTCTCCTGGTCCGATGGATTACCATCTCCATGTAATTTAGCAATAGAAATGAAGATAGAAGAGAGTACAGTAGAAGCGAAAATAGATGATCATGGTCATTCATATCCAGTTGATCATCTGATGTGGTCAGTATGTTCATTCCTCTTTGTATATGTTGTCTTCTATCTGTCGTCTTGTTCATCTTCTTCTCTTGTTCATCTATCTTCTGTTGTTCATCTACTCTTGTTTTGTTCGTCTGTTCTCACTTCTACTATCATCTATTCCCTCTGCTGTCTCTCTACTTCTCCTACACTTGCCACCCACCAACCATCCTCAATCACCACTCTCGCCACTTTCCACTTTAACGTTGTAGTCTAATCGCCACTATTCAATTAGTAATCGCCACCATTCATTAACCGCCACTATTCCCACTATTTCCACTATTCTTCAACGGTCTAGTATCGCCACTGTGTTCTTTCTAATCTCTATTCTCTATTCATTCTTTTATATTCTATTCTATTCTTTCATTCTATCATTCTTTTATTCTCATACTTTCATTCTTTCATTCTCATTCTATCTTCTATCCTCTTCATTCTATACTATTTCTATTCTTTTTCACTTCCTTTTTTCTGAAAACTTTTCAACTCACCATGTCAGACTTAGGCTTCGACCCATCGCTCAAGAAGAAGAAGAAAAAGGTTATCAAGACCGAAGAGGAGCCCGTTGAGGACTCCGACATGTTTGCCGGCATGAAGAAGAAGAAAAAGAGCAAAAAGGCCGACGACGACAAAGAACCCGAGGACTTGTCGAGCGCCTTGGGCGACCTTTCGCTCAAGAAGAAGAAGAAAAAGAGCACCAAGTCTCTGGAAGCCACCGACTTTGACCAGCAGTTGGAAGAGGCCGGTATCGAGGAGACCGAGGCGCCAGTTTCTCCAGTTGCCGAGGCCACTGGGGGGTTGCCGTACGAGGAACTCTTGTCGCGTTTCTTCTCCATCTTGAAGCAGAACAACCCCGAGTTGGCTGGGGACAGAAAGGGACCCAAGTTCCGTATCCCACCACCAGTGTGTCAGAGAGAGGGGTCCAAGAAGACGTTGTTTGCCAACGTCCAGGAGATCTCGCAGGTGTTGCAGAGGAACCCAGAGCACCTCATACAGTTCTTGTTTGCGGAGTTGGGTACCTCGGGGTCGATTGACGGTGAGAAGAGATTGGTGTTGAAGGGTAAGTTCCAGCCAAAGCAGATGGAGAGTATTTTGAGAAGATACATTGTGGAGTATGTGTCGTGTAAGACGTGCAAGTCGATGAACACAGAGTTGAAGAGAGAGAGTGCGAATAGGTTGCATTTCTTGAGCTGTAAGGCGTGTGGAAGTACGAGAAGTGTGTCGTCGATTAAGACGGGTTTCCAGGCACAGGTGGGGAGGAGAAGGAAGATGTAAACCAACAATTGAGCGAACAGTCGAACCAACAATTGAGCGAAGCGAAATTGTTGGTGAGTTTCGTAAATTCGAGGGAGAATCAACAATCGAGCAAACAGCCGAACCAACAATCGAGCGAACAATCTCGCTTCGCTCGATTGTTGGTGAGTATAGGAAGATCCGCTCGATTTTTGGAAAAGTTGGAGAATTTCGCTCAGTTGATGGGTGTGGAAAAGTTGAAGCATTTGTGCATTACTCATTGCTACTAGCATGTTCATTGTACATTCTGCCTCTCCTCACTCACTGATTCTGAGACTTCGGGGATTATAACTCATAGCATAGAGGAGTAATAAAGATAAGAATGAATCGAGCCTACAATCGAGCGAAGCGAGATTGTAGCGAGATTGTAGCGAGATTGTAGTAGAGAAGAGATAGATGATATTGAGTAGAAGAGTAAGAGATAGATGAGGTAAATGTCATAGATTCGCTCCGCTCATCTATGTGAAGTAAAGAGAGCAGATGATCGAAGCGAATTTATGCGGAGTAGTTGAGAGCAGATGAGTGAAAAGCAAATCAGTGCGCTCATCTATACTAAGAAAGGATTTAGTAAGCTATTTAATGTCTTCTGCTTGTTCAATTCCTTCTTCACCGTCATACGTGATTTCAAGAGCAAGTACAAGTTATGAGTAAGAGCAGATTCGCTGCAAAGTAAAACTGAGCTTCGCTAGTTTTGCTTCTTCCCTTTTCGCCATCGTACAATAGAGCGTAGTGGAAGTACAAGTTATATTGTAGTGTTGATCTACTGACACGGTGCGGTCTACTGGCTGGTGACTCATGGTTTTTCAACGAAATCCGGGTAACTTGATCACGTGTTATTGGTCACATGATTTTATTGATTATAATACATTTCAACGTGATAGTACCTTGAGTGGCTGCCACAAGTTGACACGGAGAGTCAAAGGTAAAGAATCTTTCCTTTCAATGTTTTCGATTTTTTTTAATTTTCAACAATAATCAAGAGGAGTTGATAGACCAGCGCAATAATCAAGGGAATGATATCTCTTACTTTCGAGGAAACTATGTAGCCCACTCTTCTAATGCGCAAGAAGGTGTGAGCATGAGTGGCAGGTGAAAGCTCGTGTACAGTGATAACGACATTGTCAAGGTCAACCCAGTGCTTATGTAATATTATATGCAGGACACGAGTGGTGTGAATGTGAGAACGAGTTGAGAAGTTTTGAGAATGGCTACGAGTGAGAGCAGCTCTACGGTGTAATCTCACCTCATGGCGTACGAAAAAAACTACTGGAGTACTCTATTCAAATATTCGTGAATTTGGCCCACCTTTTACTCAAGAGTATCTACATCAAGGTTGCTCTATTGTAGCATTTGCTCGATTGTGCTCTATTTAATGCCTTTTATTATTCTATGCTATGAAGATGTTAAGTGAATTAGATGAGCGAGTCTGTTCACAAGACCCTAGATGGTCTCCACAAGACGCTTACGTAGTGTTTCCCACAACCCATCTGATCTTCGCTGTCTAATCTCCCTTCCCACTCCTCTCCACTCTCTCCGCACTGTACTTCTGCTTATTTGTACTCCGCTCATACCCACTCACGGTTTCGCTTCTAAATCGTTCGTCCCATCGTCGCTAACCGTTGGCTCATTCTTTCACTAGCTAAGAACTGATGATTCTTGATAGTGTGCAGATTGAAGTGATACGAGTGAGGTTACGAAGTGATTCACTAGCAGTGCTTCGCATTAGTAGAATCAGATCTCGCATAAACTAGTACGAAGCACTACTAATCTCATCACAACTCAGTCGCTACGCTCATTCGTTGCTAGACCTATCTCCTCACAACTAGCTGGCTTTGCTCATTCATTGCGCTAATAGTGCCAGTAGTATCGCCAGTACTACTAGTCCCCTCGCACAACTTCGCACTACTAGAACTATCTCCAACTAACTCACTCGCTACGCTCATTCGTTGCACTAGACTGATCTCCTCGTACTAGTGCTTCATTACTAGTATCTCTCGTATTTGTATGTGTAGTACCTCAAACAATGAGTACATCAAACACGAGCACCTCAACAGCGAGCACCTCAAAGAGCGTCAAACTACGAGCACCTCAACTCGCTACGCTCGTTGTTTGCTCGTTGCACTAAAAGTCCCCTTGAACAGCTAGTAGTGCTTCGCACTACTAGAACTGGTGTCCTCACAACTAACTCACTCGCTACGCTCGTTCGTTAGTTGTTCTCTCGATTATCTTCCTCAACGGAGTACACCACCCACTCACCCCCAGATGCCCAATCATATAATCAAGCAAATCCTTCCCCACCCTCTTTCTATCCTCCCCCCGCTCCACTCTCTCGAGAACATGCGAAATGAACCCCACCTCACTCTCTCCGAGTCCATCAAGACTGGCGTTTATTTTGGCAAAGTAGTGGTCCTTTTCCCTCTGCGGAAGAGTAGACGGAAGATCAAAGAGCCTCTGGAGTTGCCCCTTTACTTTTTCGACCGAACCGCCCGCGGGAACATGTGGTTTTGCTAAAACAGGACAGTCGTTCCACCCAGCAATGGGATCTCCACGTTGGTATTTGGTGGTCATAGGAAAAAAACAATAATGGCGTTCACGAGATGAGCGAAGCGAATCGAGTGAGCCATTCCTTCAGCTTAATCAACTTCCTCCATTCCCTCCCTTCACCAGCTTCCTCTCCCTCAAATATTCCCTCCCTCAACTAATCTCACCTCGTCACCTCACTCTCAACTCACCCCATTACAGTAATAAAGTATAGTATAAAGTACGATTAGTAAAGTACGAAATCGTGACTCAGGGATGACGCTTTGCTCATAATTGATCGAACGTTGTAAAGTGCTGCAAAAGTACCGCTCCAGCGCATGTCATTCCTCAATCGGTCGTCTATATATTTTGTATCCTCCTCTTTAGTACTCTTCATATAGTTCTCAACCTCACTTCTATTCACTCATCTCAACTTATCTATTCTATCACTTATCTATTCTATCACTTATCTATTCTATCACTTATCTATTCTATCACTTATCTATTCTATCACTTATCTATTCTATCACTTATCTATTCTATCACTTATCTATTCTATCACTTATCAGTTCACTCACCTAACTTATCCTCATCTCACTTCTTCTCATTCTGGAATGTGGGTGGGGAAGGGCTTACATAAGACCTATTTTTTCCGAGCCACCTTCTAGATCGTGCCCGCACCCCTGCAAACAGGCTAAAACACGTGATGAAAGGCGAAGGCGGGTGGAGTGAGTGGAGTAGATAGACTAGAGTAGAGTAGACTAGGAATAAAGAAAGTAAAGAGAGTAAAGTGGAGTAGGAGTAGGATTAGAGTAGTAGGATTAAAGTAGAAGTAGAGGATTAGAGCAGTAGGAGAAGAGGGTTGTCATTTGATTAATTGAATAGTGAAACAAATGGGTTCATGACTAAAATGTCTAAATTGGGGGCACAAAAAAGAGGGAAGGTGGAGGATGTATGTACACATTTGGGTGTAGGTACCTGTGCACCTGTGGTACTTTATGTGTAGGTACAGTGAAGTGAGTTTATGCGTACCTTGCTACATTATGTGTACATAATCTATTACTACTCCACTTGCTAGTTGTTCGCTACTACTCCAACTTGCTTCGCTCGTTATAATCTGTTTCGCTCGTTGTAGTGTTTCGTTTCTGAAACGATTATGAACGGCTACTACCCCACAATTCTGCGGACCACTTTTGTCAAGGCTACAGCTGCCCAAAATAAAGTCTCGTATATGCTCAACTGTTTCAAGGTGTGTATTTTCAGTATTCATTGTATTTTCAGGAAATGAAGTGTGTATTTTCAGGTATTTTCAATGCTGTATTTCCAATTATTTTAGTATGTAACCTTTTGTTGGGAGGTTGGGGGAGGGGCAAAGAAGAAACTGTACATAAAAACGATTTGCAAATGCTCATAATAGTGGGATGTTCGGAACGGAGATATTTTGGCATCATGATCTATCCCCCATGTGTAAGGGCTCCTGCCCACGGAGAATCAATAATGGCCCCCCCTGTGGATCCCCCAGTGGGTTCCCCACGGCGTTCCCCAGATTGGGATCGCAAACATTCCCCAATGTTCCGTAGATCTGCTATTTTCCGTTTTTGTCGACATTCCAGATGGGATCTTGTGACGAGCTCCTTGGAAGCCATGATGTTATTTACGATCTGCAGGATCCCATACCTCACAGTCCTCAAATGAACTTACAAAACCTCACAAAACCTCACAATTCCTCACAAATTTACAAACTCACAAACTCAAACACAAATTCAATCCACTAACACAAAAGCTTAAACAATAACGGAAAAACACTACTTTTAAAACATTACAAAACACTTTCGGTTTTCCGTAGCAAACATAGGCAACAGCGGTACATGAGCCATGAGCGGAGCGATGTGGAAGGTGGAAGAGGACACTTTGACGTCTATGTGTATTGACGTTGAGTATATATGAGTACTAGTTTTCATACTAGTACTCATGTAATAAATGAATACTATGTATTGAAAAAGTATAACCATGTATGTATTGAAAAAGTATCGTGTATGTGTATACGATTCTGTCTACTTTGGGGGACACCTCTTAAGGGAGGTGACCAAAATCGACTGACCAATAACAGTGTTCGACCCCACGCATAAATGCGGAAAATTTTTCTCACTGGGGTACAAAGCCAGGAACGAGTCGCGTTCGCTGCGTTTCCGGAGCCGGTTCTCTGCATTTTTTTTCTTAGCCATGGGGTGTTTCCAGGGGTAGATGACTAAGGAATAAAGATGATCCGTACCTTGTTGTCTTTCTTTTTGTCGTCCTTCTCCTTTTCCTCTTGTCTCTTATTTCTTTTATATCTTTCTTTCTTTTGGTCTATCCTCTGTTGAATATCCCCCGCAAAGTGTAATAACCACTAGCTCCCAACCATTCCCCACCGGGGTAGGCTAATTTCGCGGGAAAAAAATTAATCCGTATTGCTTTTTGGGAGACGGCTATATAAAGCGGGAAATCCACTATGGTCAATTCCCAAACAACATGTCTACGGATTCAGTTGAAAAAAGTGGTTTGTTTGGAATCGATGGGGACGATGCCAAGGAGTTGAAGCCCAAGTATGAACACGAAGAAGGGTTAGAGTTTGGCTCCGACTTTGACTTTGATGCCGAGTTTGAAAAGTACCGTGCCATGGGTGTGGATGCCAAACAAAACGGGAACAGTTTCATGACCAATTTCAAGAGATTGGAGTTCCCGCTCGGGGTATCGCCCGAGACTTTGGTCACCACCTTGGGAGTGTTTGCAGCCTTTTGTGGTATTTTATCCGGTGTCGACCAGTCGTTGATTTCCGGTGCCAGTATCGGTATGGACAAGTCGTTACACTTTAACAGTCACGAGAACTCGTTGGTTTCATCTCTCATGCCCTTGGGAGCAGTTGCCGGTTCCATTCTCCTCACGCCATTGCAACAACTCGGTCGTAAGAGCGCTCTTATGGTGTCGTGTGTTTTGTACACCATTGGAGCCATTTTGTGTGCCGCTGCCCCAATTCCGAGGGAAGTTGCTGCCGGGGTCTTCAACAATGCCCGGTCCAGAGACGCCATGTATGCCGGTAGATTCTTATTGGGAGTCGGTGTCGGTATCGAGGGTGGTGGTGTCGGTGTGTACATCTCTGAGTCTGTCCCTAGTAACAAGCGTGGTTCGCTCGTGTCGCTCTACCAGCTCAGTATTGCGCTTGGAGAAGTTTTGGGATACGCCATCGCCGCTATTTTCTTTGAAGTCAAAGGCGGTTGGCGTTACATGGTGGGTTCATCCTTGGTGTTTTCCACCATTGTGTTGATTGGTCTTTTCTTCCTTCCAGAGTCTCCCAGATTCTTAGTCTTTAAGGGCAAGTTTGGAGAAGCCTTCAATGTGTTTTCCAGGTTGAGAAACATCGAGGACAGACACTCCAAGATTGAGTTTGTCCAGATGATCCAGGCTGCTGAAAGTGAGCGTGAGATGCGTCTCACCCAGAAGAGAACTGAGGTTTGGTTCGAGTTGTTCACAGTCCCAAGAAACCGTCGTGCTTTGATTTATGGTGTTTGCATGATTACCTTGGGACAGTTGACTGGTATCAACGCTGTGATGTACTACTTGTCCACTCTCATGAGCAGAATTGGATTCTCAACCAAAAACTCGGTGTTTATGTCGTTGGTGGGAGGAGGTTCTCTTCTCATTGGTACCATTCCCGCCATCTTGTACATGGACAAATTCGGACGTCGTATCTGGGGGTACAATCTTGTGGGATTCTTCATTGGTTTGGTCTTGGTGGGTGTGGGATACGCCATTCCTATTGAAACCAACTTGGCGGCTGCCGAGGGTGTGTATCTCACGGGTCTTATCTTGTACATGGGTTTCTTTGGATCTTACGCCTGTTTGACATGGGTTGTGCCAGCCGAATCTTTTTCCATTGGTACCAGATCCCAGGGAATGACGGTGTGTTCGGCCTTGTTGTACTTGTGGGCGTTCACGGTGACTTACAACTTTAACAGAATGAAGATTGCAATGACATACACTGGTTTGACCATTGGGTTCTACGGTGGTATCGCCTTCATTGGTTTCTTCTACCAGGTGTTGTTCATGCCAGAGACCAAGGGCAAGACTTTGGAGGAGATTGACGAGATTTTCGAGAAGCCGTCGAGGCAGCTTGTGAAGGAGAACTTGGCGGGTTTGAAGAGGTTTTGGGGATTCAAGTAACCAAACATTGAGCGAAGCGAAATGTTTGGTACTTGAAAAACACTGAGCGAAGTGTTCGCGCACTGATTCGAATAACATTTCGCTTCGCTCAATGTTATTCGCTAACGTTTCGCTTCGCCGAACAATGTTTATGGCATTGCTCCGGCAAGCAAGCAAAAGCAAAAGCATCAGTGTCCGATGCTAGTGCATCTTTAATTCTATACTGTATCTTAATTTATCATGATTGGAAGAGAACAATCGAACAATCGAGCGAAGCGAGATTGTGAGTAGAAGTAATTGTCGAATAATCGCGCGAAGCGATTGTGAGTGGATTTCAAGTAGATTGACAATCTCGCTTCACTGTGAGTAGAGGTAATTGAATCGAACAATTTAGCGAAGAGAGATTGCGAGTCGATTGTAGAATAACAATCATCAATCTCGCTTCACTCGATTGAAGTTTGAAATGAATTGAACAATTAGCATACTGCATTGAACAATCGAGAGCGAGATTGTAGTAAACGAATAATCGACAATCCAACTTCCATTGAACAATTGACAATCGAGAAGTAGAGAAGTAGATGTAAGTCGAAGTATTAATCGAGTGAGATTGTGACTTTGAGCAATTGACAATCAAGCGAGATTGGTGGAAGTGGTCAAATAATCGACAATCGAGTGAGCAGTGACAAGTGATAATCAAATAACGAGTATCGAATACGAATTATCGAACAGTCCAATGACCGAGAAGCGAGATTGCAAGTGATCAGATAATGGATAATTGAGTAAGATTGTGAGTTGCACCTAATTGAACAATTGACAATCAGTAGGCGAGATTGTTAGAAGCAACGAATAGTCGAACAATCGATCGAACAATCGATCGAACAATCGATCGAACAATCGAACAATTGAACAATCGAGCAATCGACAATCTCCAGTCGTTCAATCGACATTGGGTGACAGATGAGTA
The DNA here is from genome assembly GCA_030558435.1 of Kodamaea kakaduensis. NCBI lineage: Eukaryota > Fungi > Ascomycota > Pichiomycetes > Serinales > Debaryomycetaceae > Kodamaea > Kodamaea kakaduensis. The sequence continues at coordinate 14,138 of JAJMSN010000019.1, forward strand.
CCACTTGAATATTAAAAAAATCGAATGATCGAACAATTACTATCAACAATCTTCCCCCAATTGTAGTTCTTAACGACTGACGTTTCAAGAATGCTTACCAGAATATCTGACAATGAACGATTAGCTTTTGACAATCAGTGCGGAGAAGTACCCTTTGAACAATTAACGTGACCTTGTAAGAGAGCTAACGTTTCTTTGTAGAATGAGACTACCAACAATTTCGCTTCGCTCAATTGTTGATCAACAGCGTAAGTTTGAGTCTTTTGTTAATCAACAGCGTAAGTGTGGTGAGTCCAACAACCAATGCACCCATTTGTGAGAATGAGAATGAGAATGAGAATATGAGAAGCATTGAATATCTCGATTTGAGTCCTTCACTTACAATGAACGAATAAACGACCCACTTGAACAAACGAGATCGCACAATAACGAGACGCACAATAACGAGAATCTTCGACTCCCTCGATTGTGTACACTTTAATTGAACACTTGAGCAACAGTCCTTCGTTTGTTAAAAATGGCAATCTTGGACTAGCATCGTGTGAGTATAGACCTGCATATAAGAGATTGAGGTGATGGCCTGTCGATAGTTGTGAGATGTGAAGAATAAAGAGATATAGAGAGATATGAATTAGCTAGATATGAGCTGGATATGAGCTAGATATGAGCTGGATAAGAGCTAGATATGAGCTAGATATGATCTAGATATGAGTTGGATATGAGCTGGATATGAGCTAGATATGAGCTGGATATGATCTAGATATGAACTATCATCGCATAGATTCGCTTCGCTCATCTATGCTCTCATCTATGCTCTCATCTATGCTCCCTCATCCCTTGAGTAATAACAACACTTTACGACCTTTTACGACGATCTAGACCCCGGCGATGTCCGACGCAGACCAAGTTGGTGGGGAAAAGCTTAATACGCCTTGAGCACCTGAACACTTTGGATGATTTGTAATCTTCGGATTTTCTGAAAAAATATCCAGTTGAGGGAGGTTGCAACAACAATTGAGCGAAGCGAAATTGTTGATCACATCGTAGAGTTGTGTGTGAGTCCAACCAATGCGTATTGGTGGGACGAGGATATAGGGAGAATGAAGAGAATAAAGAGAATGTAGAGAAAATAGTATGAGAATAAAGAGAGTAGTAGGAAAATATGATAAGTGGAATGAGGAAAATGAGAACAGAGTAGCAGAGTGAGACAATTGACGTCATCAGTGGCGTCGACTTACGTAATGAAAAGTACATGGATTTAATCGTCTTACATAATAAGAGCTCTTGAAATATTACATAATACTATTACATAATACTCTTACATAATACTCTTACATAATACTCTTAGATAATACTAATCATCTTGATCCACAATCATGTCATTCAAAGGATTGATAAGTGATGAGCAACAGAAGCGAATAGTAAGTATAGTCATGGATTTAAGGACCCACTAACATCAGGATGATAATAGAAAACGAGCACTCGAGAGGTTGAAGCGGAGGAACCCAGATAGGGAAGGCAATAGAGAGAAAGGTAGAGAAAGAAGAAGTCAAGATACAAGAAGTGAGGATGCAAGAACCCAAGATACAAGAACAACAGGAACTCATGATACAAGAACTCAAGGGGGTCTTCCCTCGCAGGTTGTTGATGGAACAACCATCAAGATTAGTGGGTCTTATGCTCATGAAAAGCGGAGGCGAATAGAACTTTCAGATGAGCAGCGGCAAACTATTCAGAAGAATCGTGAAAAGGCATTGGAGATTCAGAGAAAGTTGAGAGAGAAGAGGGAGGGTGGTAGTTCGGGTAGTAGTGGTTCGGGTACTACTAATTTGGGTAGTAATTTGGGTAGTAATTTGGGTAGTAATGGTACTCTGAATACAGATACCCTGAGTACTTTAAATCCCCTCACTCTTCTGAATGCTCTGGGGATCGACATTGTCAGTATTGGAAACAGTGTGAGACTCAACACTAATGAACCTACTGAAAACCTTACAAAGTACGTTCCACCACCCATACGAAGGGCAGACTACATCGAGTATGACTTTTCTACGATGGAAGACTCTCGAGGGGGGTTTCTCAATGGAGACCACCATGAAGAAGAAGAGACCAGAGAAAAGAAGGTATTTAAAGAGGAAGCACCTCCTGTGGACTATGAAAATGCTCCAAAGTGCCAGGAGTGTGGGTCCATAGACTTGGACAGGAACTTGTACGATAACTTCAACCAAGTGCGGGTGTGTCGCAAGTGTGCTAAGGAAAAGCCCGAAAAGTACGCCCTACTCACAAAGACAGAGTGCAAGGAGGACTATTTGTTGACGGACCCTGAGCTCAGGGATACGGCGTTGTTGCCGCGCATAGAGAAGCCGAACCCACATGGATTCTCAAGAATGTTGTTGTTCATGAGGTGCCAGGTGGAGGAGTACGCGTGGAAGAAGTGGGGGTCGGCAGAGGGACTCGATGCCGAGTGGGAGAGAAGAGAGGCGTTAAAGATCACAAGAAGAGATAAGAAATATAACGACAAGTTGAAGGAAATGAGGAGGAAGACGAGGGCAGAGGAGTACACGAGGAAATTGAGGAATGGTGTGGGGTTGGGGGAGCGACATGTCCATGATTGGGGGGCACCGTTGGTGGTGAATGAGGAGGAGAGGTTGGTGAAGAAGAGGTGTGTGGATTGTGGGGTGGAGGTGGAGGAGGTGCAGATAGGATAACACCAATGAGCGAAGCGAATTGGTGTTATCTAATGAGTTTAATTAACAATTGAGCGAAGCGAGATTGTTTATTTGCGATAAGATAGATTCAAAGCACGCGTAGCGTGCTTTGTTGAGGTATTCGAGATCTTTTGATCAATGTTCAAACTCTCACAATCAAGCAGGAAGATTGTTCAATTGTTCAATGTTCAAGTTCACCCAAACGAGCCAGCGAGATAGTTCAACTGTTCAATGTTCAATGTTCAATGTACAAGTACTCAATGATCGATCTACAATCTTCAGGTACTTAAGCGAAATTGTCAACAATTGATGAAGTGAATAATTGAGCGAACCAACATTGGTGAAGTTGATGAACAATTTCGCTCCGCTAAATTGTTAACAGAGTTGATGAAGTGAACAACCTCTCTCCGCATCATCGTGAAGATTATAAAGTCGAGATCCATCTTCAAAGATTAAACGAGAACACTCATCACACCATTAAACTTGTACTAGAAATGTGAATGATCTTACTATTTGCAAAATTGATACGAGGTCCGATATATGACGAAAGCCACGATGGAAGCCACGATTTTGCTCACTACCATGAGATTATTTCTAGTTAACTGGTTATGAAGACACTTTCTGACTACTGACTCCACATTCTTTAGCTTACAAATTTTCCAGAGTCCCACCTAAAAAATGACTACGAACATTCTCGACCTTTCGAGAATACCTCATTTATTGAACATTCATCGAGAATGCTCAATCTGTATTAATGGACATTCCTCGAGAATGCCAATCTGTATTAATGAACATTCTTGGAATCTCGAGATTGTACTTTGTAAATATCATCTCTACAATTCTTCGATCTCCTGCATATAAAATTAGCAATCAAGAGTAGCATCGTCCATTCAACGACAACTCAATGAATCAAATGTGTCTCTGTCATCCATCGTCTATCCATCTATTCGTATCTCTATTTGTATCTTCCATGTCTTCTATATCTTATGACATTTCTTGCTTTGGGTCTGTCGTGCCCCTCCCAAAAATCGAATCTTCTGCAAAATTCCACCAAGTTCCATAAAGTTCGAAAGGGTCAAGTTTTTTGCAACAAAAAACTCTGGTCGGCGGCGAAAAATTGTATATATACGAGGCTCCCGCTGGTGAAATTTTTCCTCCATATCCTTTTTTAGATAACAACATGTCTGACACTAAGGTTGAAACGCACGAGTTCACTGCTGAGATTTCTCAGTTGATGTCCTTGATCATTAACACTGTCTACTCCAACAAGGAAATTTTCCTCAGAGAGTTGATCTCCAATGCTTCCGATGCTTTGGACAAGATTAGATACCAGGCCTTGTCCGACCCTTCGCAGTTGGACTCTGAGCCAGAGTTGTTTATCAGAATCACCCCAAGACCAGAGGGTAAGATTTTGGAAATTAGAGACTCCGGTATCGGTATGACCAAGGCCGACTTGGTCAACAACTTGGGTACTGTGGCCAAGTCCGGTACCAAGAGCTTCATGGAGGCCTTGTCTGCTGGTGCTGATGTTTCCATGATTGGTCAGTTTGGTGTGGGTTTCTACTCGCTTTTCCTTGTTGCTGACCACGTCCAGGTCATTTCCAAGCACAATGACGACGAGCAGTACATTTGGGAGTCCAACGCCGGTGGTAAGTTTACTGTCACTTTGGACGAGACCAACGAGAGATTGGGCCGTGGTACCTGCCTCAGATTGTTCTTGAAGGAGGACCAGTTGGAGTACTTGGAGGAGAAGAGAATCAAGGAGGTTGTCAAGAAGCACTCTGAGTTTATCTCCTACCCAATCCAGTTGGTTGTCACCAAGGAAGTCGAGAAGGATGTCCCAGTTGAAGAAGACGAAAAGACTGAGGAGGATGACAAGAAGCCCAAGTTGGAGGAGGTTGAGGACGAGGATGGTGAAAAGAAGGAGAAGACCAAGAAGATTACCGAAAAGGTTACCGAGACCGAGGAGTTGAACAAGACCAAGCCATTGTGGACCAGAAACCCAGCTGATGTCACCCAGGAGGAGTACAATGCATTCTACAAGTCGATTTCCAACGACTGGGAAGACCCATTGGCTGTCAAGCACTTTTCCGTTGAAGGTCAGTTGGAGTTTAGAGCCATCCTTTTTGTTCCAAAGAGAGCTCCATTCGACGCCTTTGAGTCCAAGAAGAAGAAGAACAACATCAAGTTGTACGTGCGCCGTGTCTTTATCACCGATGAGGCCGAGGAATTGATTCCAGAGTGGTTGGGTTTCGTCAAGGGTGTTGTTGACTCCGAAGACTTGCCATTGAACTTGTCGAGAGAGATGTTGCAGCAAAACAAGATCTTGAAGGTGATCAAGAAGAACATTGTCAAGAAGTTGATTGAGACCTTTAACGAGATTGCCGAGGATGCCGAGCAGTTTGAGAAGTTTTACACTGCCTTCTCCAAGAACATCAAGTTGGGTATCCACGAGGACTCTCAGAACAGAAACGCCTTGGCCAAGTTGTTGAGATACAACTCCACCAAGTCTACCGAAGAATGGACCTCTTTGTCTGACTATGTCACCCGTATGCCAGAGCACCAGAAGAACATTTACTACATCACTGGTGAGTCCATCAAGGCTGTTGAGAAGTCTCCATTCTTGGAGGCCTTGAAGGCCAAGAACTTTGAGGTCTTGTTCCTTGTTGACCCCATTGACGAGTACGCCATGACTCAGTTGAAGGAGTTTGAGGACAAGAAGTTGGTTGACATCACCAAGGATTTCGAGTTGGAGGAGTCTGAGGACGAGAAGGCCGAGAGGGAAAAGGAGATTGCCGAGTTTGAGCCATTGACCAAGGCCCTCAAGGAGATCTTGGGTGACCAAGTTGAGAAGGTTGTTGTGTCGCACAAGTTGGTTGACGCTCCTGCTGCCATCAGAACCGGTCAGTTTGGCTGGTCTGCCAACATGGAGAGAATCATGAAGGCGCAGGCCCTCAGGGACACCACCATGTCGTCTTACATGTCTTCCAAGAAGACCTTTGAGATCTCGCCCAAGTCCCCCATCATCAAGGAGTTGAGAAAGAAGGTTGAGGCTGACGGTGCAGAGGACAAGTCTGTGAGGGACTTGACCAACTTGTTGTACGAGACTGCGCTCTTGACCTCTGGTTTCACCTTGGACGAGCCATCATCATTCGCTGGTAGAATCAACAGATTAATCTCTTTGGGCTTGAACATTGACGAGGACGACGAGGTTGAGGCGGAGATTGGCACTTCGACTGCCTCCACTTCGGAGCCAGTTGTGGAGAGTGCCATGGAGGAGGTTGACTAAATGTACATATAGAGGGTGAATAAATAATGATAAGCGAGTAATCGAGCAATGAGCAATCGAGCGCAGCGAGATTGTGAGATTGCGAGTGTAGGATTGTGAGCAAGACAGCATAGCTTCGCTTCGCTCACCTATGCTGTCTTGATGAGATTGGAGCTTCGTAAGGAAGAGCATGGATGAGCGAGCCACGCTATATTGGATGTTCTATGATCATAGAGAAGAGCATAGGAGAGCGCAGTGATAACTAGTAAGAGCACAACCAAGAGCATAGATTCGCTTCGCTCATCTATGCCTTCAGTTCTGGAACATTTTTTGCGCCAACGGTTGCGAATCCTGGGGAAGATCTTGATTGCTGTTTCAGTGGATGCGAAGAATGGTTGAGGATAGAAGATACTTATGGTTGAGGATAGAAGATACTTAGAGATGTATTAAAGAGACAGATTGTGTGATTACATGATTTTATTGTAGGGTATATAGGATTGGGGAGAAGGGTTTAGAGTTGGGTGCGAATGCACATTGAAGATAGAGGGGAATTGGTGTAGTGACATTTTCAACTCAACTGTACTACAATTGAACTTGCTACAATTGAACTTGCTACAATTGAACTTAACAAGCGTATTACAATCGAGCACTACAATCTCGCTTCGCTCGATTGTAGTGTTCTCGATTGTACGCTCGACACGTTCTTACCCTTCTAGGCATTTTTCACACGTGAACCAAAAATTTTCCGTATCCGTCTGATCGTCATACATTGTCATCTTGGCAGAAGATCTCGAGTTTGACTGTTGCTGATCTGATACGCCTGATACGACGTGATACTGATCCATTGAAATGGGAATCTTCATTGCCGCCAACAAGTTGGACAACTTGCGCCTCTACAAGTACCAATCCGAGGACCACTCCATCATTTCCAAGTATGTTTTGAAGCGGTGGTGGAACTTCTTTGTGGAGATCTTCCCCCTCTGGATGGCCCCCAATGTGGTGACGCTCCTTGGATTTTTGTTTGTTGTTTTGAACCTCCTCTGTGTGTTCTACTACGACCCGTACCTCAACACCACGCAGCCCAGGTGGTGTTACTTCTTCTATGCCTTTGGTTTGTTCATGTACCAGACCTTTGACGGGTGCGACGGGTGCCATGCGCGCAGAACCGGCCAGAGCGGCCCCCTTGGCGAGTTGTTTGACCACTCCATCGATGCCATCAACACCAGTTTAGGTACCCTCATTTTCGCGTCTGTCTTCAAGATGGGATACGGCGGAATGCTCATGTTGTCCCAATTTGCGTCCGTGTGCAACTTTTACACCTCGACGTGGGAGGAGTACCACACCCATGTATTGTACCTTTCACAGTTTAGTGGACCTGTGGAAGGAGTCTTGATGGTGTGTGCACTCTACATCATCACGGGTATTTTCGGTCCTGACATCTGGAACGTCAAGTTGTTTGACCTCAACTTGACCTCGATTGGCTACGATGTCTACGAGGTCAGCTCCTCCATTTTCTGTGTGGTGGTGGGTATTCCCTCCTTGTACTTCAACATTGCTTCGGCCATGCAAAACGTCAATGACTACTACGAGAAAAAGACCAAGGACGAGGAAAAGGTCAAGTACGACACCGACAAGGCCTACAAGGGCCTTGTTCCATTCTTTGCCTACTACGGTGCCATCATCTGGTTTGTCTGGGTGTATCCCGAGGCCATGTCGGACAATGGGTTTGCGTTGGTTCTTTCGATTGGGTGCACCATTGCCTTTTGTGTGGGGAGAATCATTTTGGCGCACTTGACTGCGCAGAGCTTTCCGTTCTTCCAGATTCCCATGTTGGTGCCTGTTTTTCAGTTGGGCTTGTGCAAGGTATTGATCAGTGTGTATGGGTTTAATGCGGCTGCGGTGTTGTCTGCGGTGTGCTGGTTGGGACTTGGTGTGACGTTGGGGATTCACAGTGTGTTTGTGACGGAGATTGTGTATGAGATTACGGGGTATTTGGATATTTATGCGTTGTCGATAAAGCATAAGAGGGCATAACTAGATAACTAGATTCGCGAAGCGAATATAGTTATCTAGTTAATGACATCAGATAGATGAGTTTAGATTTTCTGAACATAGTGGAGAATGAGATGGAAACTAGATGAGCGAAGTGAATCTAGTTTGTTCATCTAGTTGATGAAACCGCGAATCTATCTCATCTAGTGAGTAACTAGATGAGAATTGGATGAGCGAAGCAAATACTTCTGAACTCATCTCACCAGATTCTCACCTATATCCACTTCGCTCATATTGTGAAGACTAAATGAGATTTTGATGCTTGGGAGAATAGTAGAAGATGCTAATAAGACATTGTATAGATCTGCAGTTAAAGTTGAAGGCTTTACAAGCAATTCGAAAAATAGTAACATGAAAAGCAACAGAGCAACTGACGAGCAACAGAGCGCAGCGATGTTGCGAGAAGTAGATGAAAAGAGGTGTATTGAGAAAAGAAAGGAGGAAATAGTGGAGTAATCGGAAGAAAGAAAATTAATGGAGAAGTAATGGGAAGTAGTTAGTTAAGGGGAAGAGGGATGTAATGAAAAGAAAATAATCGAGTGAGCAGATGATCGAGCTTGACGAGCAACAGAGCGCAGCGATGTTGCGAGAAGTAGATGAAAAGAGGTGTATTGAGAAAAGAAAGGAGGAAATAGTGGAGTAATCGGAAGAAAGAAAATTAATGGAGAAGTAATGGGAAGTAGTTAGTTAAGGGGAAGAGGGATGTAATGAAAAGAAAATAATCGAGTGAGCAGATGATCGATTATTTTCTCTCTACTATCTAGACTATCCATCATCTATTGATATATATACAAGCCATAATTCAGACTGAAATGGAGTTTGCTTAGTTCATTCGCACAATTCGCTTCGCTCATTGTGCTGCTCATTGTGCGCTCATTGTGCTGCCTCAACCTTCTTCTCCTCTCCAGTAGCCAAGACATCCTGGGCACCAGGCTGCAAACTGAGCTGGTTCTCCATCTCCTTCAACTGGGTCTCGGACAAGATGGCCAAGGACAAAGGAACTCCCAACAACAAGGCGGATGAGGTCAAGGCCCACAAGAAGGAGCCGCTCTTGGACAAGGCAGATGTGACGTATGATCTGGCGGTTTCTCCGGCGCTGACAATCTGGGCCCTCTGGTCAGGGGCGATGATGTCCTTCAAAGCAACAATTCTGTCGACAATGGTCTCGCTCTCGAAATCGTAGTCGTCGTCCCCGTCGGAGTCGCTCTCGCTCTCAGAGTCGCTGATGTTTTCGGCCTTGGGGAACTGCTTGGGGGTGGTGCTGGACTCGTCGTCGATCTGTGTTAACTTGACCATGGTGTAAGTTGTTGAAAAAGTTTGTGTGGTGGGGGCACGAAAAAATGTTGCAATTGATAATCGAGCAATTGATGATCGAGCGAAGCGAGATTATCAATGCGAGATTATCAACGAAAGACAGTTTGATGATCGAGCGAAGCGAGATTATCATTGTATTAGAAAAGGCACTTCACCAAGATAATCAAGCGAAGCGAGATTATCATCGCTTGATAACCAATTCAATAAGAGATGAGTGAATACATCGATAGAGAGAATATGTGGAATATGTGAAGATACTCATAAAAATAGATAGAACACTCACCACCAGTTGATAATCAAGTTTATCAACTGAAGAAAGAACACTCCCACATTCTCATATTTTTCGAATTTTTCATAAAAATTGAAGAATTACATCATACCCCATCATCTTTCTCTCCAGTTTTCCTACAATACTCTTTGTGTTTGTTATTGAAGATACATCATATTTGCAATATTCATGTTCTTTCATCTTCATGAGATTCTCAAGACGTCATCGAAATTGTAAGTCTGATATGAGAATTGTTCATCTTTTTGGCTATATCATGATTTTAGACTGAGCCAGTGCTGTTGTGAGTTTTGCCAAGTAAGCGCAATTAGCACATAACATTTGCATTTGCAACGTTGAGCGAAGATATGTTGCCTTTTCAGTTCACATGAGCAGTACTTTATCAGTTCACATGAGCAGTACTTTATCAGTTCACATGAGCAGTTGACCTATCATTAGTTCACATGAGTAGTACTATTAATTAGGCTGGCATGTGTCAGCCAGGTCACATTTTAATTCAATGTTGCCCACTCTTCAATGCATTAGACCATCAACATTTCGCATCACAACATTGAGCGCAACATTGAGCAGCAACATTTCGCTTCGCTCAATGCTGTTGCTCAATGTTGCGCTCAATGTTGTATGCTCAGTAACTCTCCTCATAATCATCCTCCCCAATCCCTATAATCTCCTCCTCATCCACAATCTTATACCCCATCAGCTCCATCTGCTCAGGGTACCTTCTCACGTTATAAAACTGGAGCAACGCTCTCAACGCCACCTCCTGTTCGTACGCATTATTAAAGTCAAACTCGAGGTCCTTCCCGCTCAACCACGTATCTTTCATGGCGAGGTCCAACCTCAAGTAGATTTGCGAGATCAAGTCCATGTTGATCGACCGCCATTTCCGTCCCTGGTACGGGATCAATTTCCTCAACGCGTGGAGGATCGGGAGCGTGAATGCGTCGTTGTCAAAGTTGGTGATGATCATCTTGAACAACTCCGAGGGCTTGAGTTCGTTCAACGTAAAGATCCTCTGGGTGATGTTTTTGATCACCACCTTGTTCATGGAATGCAAAAGGTTGGAGAGCACAATGCAGTAGTTCTTGTTGTAGTTGGTGATGTACGTGTTGTTGATATTGTTCGAGTCCAACACCGTTGGCATCTGCAGAATGGCCAACTTGTTGATGAACACGTAGTTGTGCCTGGGGAATCTGTTCAAGCAATTGTTGAAAAAGTCAAACTTGGGCAACTCGATGCGTGGATTCATAATCTTGTTCTGGTTGATAAACACCTCGTACTCAGGAAGCTCGTCGTCTCGCTTGTCGTCTTCCTTGGTCAGTTTCTGTAGGTTGGGATTGTTGAAACTCTTGCCTATAAAGTCAAGACACGTACTGAGGTAGTTTTGGTCTGCCAAAATGGACGTCAAGTAATAGTACTTCATCACATGACTGAGCTTGAACCACCGCAAAAGAAGGTTGATGATGGACGTGGCTGCCTTTACTGTGGTTTCTTTGAGATCCACAATCTCGAGCTGGTGCATCAACACGCGGTCAATTTTCTCCTTGGCTTGTTCTTTTTCAGCATCGCTCAATCCATGCAAAATAGGTGACTTCTTGAAGAATGAAATGGGCGAGTTGAGCTCCACTTCCGCATGGTTGAGATTATAGTCCATACGGTTCACCTTGATGGTCTCAATCAACACTTGCATGAAGGAACTGAGTCGTTTCAAGTTGTTCTTATAAAAGCGTTCCACTGAACACAACGACTGAATAGATTCTTTGTGGGTGGGACCAAAGAGACTCGCGTCTTCAAAGGAGTCAAAAATGGGTTCTTTTGTCAGTTCTTCTTTGATATCCTTCTTTGTCGTCCCCTTACTCTTTTCATATCTTTGTTTGTATCTTTTTTGTCTATCATTGTTGAATCTTTCGGGTCTGTCATTTACCGGTCTGTCATTTCCTGGTCTATCATTTTCTGGTTTGTCATTCTCCACCTTTTCTTTGGTTTCTTTAGTTTCTTCACTTCCCTTATACTCACTGTGGTACCCACGCTCCTGCTTCATAAACATCAACTTTTCCTTCCAGAGCCGTTTCTTGGTGTAACTTTCGTACACCGACTTTCTCAATATCTCGTTCGCCTCGGTAATGGCGTAGGGAACCTTCATTTGCGAGTTCTCAAGCGCATCCTGAACAGAGAGCGATTCGGTGGGGTACAAGAAGGGCATTGATTGGTTGAGCTGGAACGACCTCCGGATCTTTTCTCCTCCCGTCATGTAATCAGAAGGTGCCAACGTTGGCGAGGGCGCAGGCGTGGCAATATGCACAGTTTGGGCAGGAAGCTGGCTCAATACAGTGTGTGATTTATTTGTTCTTGGTGTTTCAAGGAGGTTCGAAAGGGAACTTGACAGTGAGAGTGCCATGCACTCATCAAATCTGGTGAGACAGTTCATGTCTTCATCCTCATTTTCTTTTTCCTCTTCTTTTTCCTCTTCTTTTTCCTCTTCCTTTTCTTTATCGTTTTCTTTATCGTTTTCTTTCTCCTTCTCTTTATCGTTTTCTTCATCCTTCTCTTTCTCCTTCTCTTCAACCCTTTTCTCTTCTTTCTTTTTGTCTTTTAACACATCATTTCTCAAATTTGGATCATTAAAAAGGTCTCTTTCAAACAACGGATACTTATCCAAAGTATCCTCCTTGAATGCAAAGTACTCCACAGGAGTACACGCCAACTTGCCTCTCTCTCCCACATTATGGTACTCTCTCAAAAACTCGTCACACTTGCGTATCCTCTCCGAGTCGCCCATTTCTAGCAAGATCAACTTCCACGCCAAAAAGATGATATTCCTCACTCTGTGTCTTGGGTTCGGGGCCCACTTGGTGTGCTCCATAAACTCCACCAACTTGGATAGCAAGTCTGTTTCCCTAAGCACTCTTTCCATAAAACCTCGAAACACATTTGTGGTGGGTGAAATTATGGCGACATTGACCTGAAAGTAGATCAAGGTGAGCATCCTGAAAAAGTTGGCCTCCACACCTTCGGACACCGCGTCTATCGAGTAGCTTCTCTTATCCTGGGAAATGCGTTTATCTATAAAGTCCACCACCAAACGAATGATTCCACGTAACGCCTCTTTGCCCACTGCCTGGACATTTCGTATTATATTGTCCAACTGCACCAACTTCTCGCTCACGTTTCGAAAGAGCCCAAAACTAAAGTATAGCAACACCTTGACGGCATTGGTGAAGATCACGTCGTGGTCAAATAAGGACTTGTGGCTTTTTAGGTCGTCTGCACAGCCCATGATAAGGGAGTGGTCGGAGTCATCGCCTTTGAGCGAATCGTATATTTTAGGGAGCTGGTGCAAAGGGCCCACCAAATCAAGGTCGCGGTCGGTGAACCACTCGCTAATCTCTTGGTCAAGTGACCCGTAGTCCTCATACTCAAATTGTAGGTGGTACTTGCTGATGAGAAACTGGTAGTTGACAGACCCAAAGTTCTCTTGGGAGCTGTTGAGCTGGTAGTTGTACTCGTTGGACTTGATTTGCTCAGCCCGCTGGTTCAACTTTTTCTGGAATGTTTGGTCAAGTGAGGTTTCGGCAAGGTCCCGTTTGGTGTAGGCGTCAGGATGGTCGATGATTTGGTCTTCAAGGCGGTCAATCAGAAGCAGCTCTTCGTTCATCGCAGAAAGGACAAGTAATTAGACTTGCAAGATGATACTCAATTCTATACGGCAATTGTATACGGCAATTGTACGACTGTTGTATGAATGTATTGTATGTTTAGATCAGATCAAAAATTCCAAATTGTGGTACAAAGTACAGAACTAAACAACGAGCGTAGACTAAACAACGAGCGAAGCGAGTTGTTTTGATAGGGTTTAGCTGAGTAAAATAAAGGAAGAAAGGAAGAAGAAAGGAAGAAGAGAGGAAGAACAAAGGAAGAAGAGAGGAAGAATAAAGGAAGTGTGAAATGGTGAATTGAGAAGTGATGAAGGTGAAATGAAGAAATGTACTGTACAATAAATTCTCCATTCACACTCACTGACAATGCTCACATTCCTCAGCAGGTAAGGCATATATACATACAAAACAAAGAGGGTATACCTCATGTTATCTCCTTCATACTTTCAGCAATTGAATAGAGTCACTATACTAAGGAGTGCAAAAATATTGGCAGCCTATTAACGTATAGACCGTTCATCGATCGGTAGTGTTAGGTATCTTAGGATAGTAGAGAAATCTTCTCTCAACTATAGTCACTAAGCAGCAGAATGAGACTATTCTCTCTTGATCTCTCAAGTAATTTCTGACGGTTTACTACAAGTACTCTTGTTAGCAGTATTAGCAGTATTGTATTATTTCCCATACTGCTATTGTTAGCGTATTGTATTATTGCAATAGCTACTCCAGTAGCCAGCGAACTGGCTAATGAATACCAGTACCCCTTAAATTAACAAGTAATGAGCCCAATCAATTAGTAGCTTGCCGCAGAATCAGCAGAATTAGAATCAGCTGCAAAACATGGAATGCCCGCTCAGCTCGGTTGTTACACCGACATATAACAATTTCGCTTCGCTCAATTGTTAGACTCACAATGTGTAACAACTTCACTTCGCTCAGTTGTTCCACATTAAGCATCCTCCCATTGAATCAAAATCAGATCAAAAAGTTTCGGACCCCTCAAACTCGTTCCATTATACCCATCAATATCCTCCCATTCCATCTCAATAAACTTACCACGATGTAGAAACGGAATGAACCAAAAGTAGCAGCAGTAGAACGAAATCTTCATATCGCTACACTTGCCAAAATACACAGCATCTCTGGGCGTATAAACAAGTACCAGATTGGAATCAGCAGAAACATGAAGATCGAAAATTCCATAAATGGTCTCATCCTTCTTTTTCTTTTTCCTTTCCTCTCTCCTCTCCTCTCTCCTCTCCTCTCTCCTCTCCTCTCTTCTCTCCTCCAGTCTACCCTCTTCCCAATCCTTTATTGCCATGATTTCAAATTCCTCTCCACTCAAGCTCGTGTGCATGAAAATCTTGGGGATCTTTCTGTGGGCATTGCGCACCGTGACACTGACCAATCTATAAGTTGTATTCTTCTTGGGCCCCACCAAGTACGAGTTCATTTCCACAAGCCGTGACGTCAAGATTTGCTCCCAATACATGAGATAGCGGAGCTGCGATTTGATCGACACGCCCAACCCCCCAAACTCCTTCATTCTACACCTTGTAAAGTGCTGCATCGACTCCCAGGCATCCACTTTCCGGTGGGCAAGGTAGTCTGAGTACATGAGGTATGCCACGACAATAGTTCCCGATCTCCCCTTACCTGCATTGCAATGGACCACCGCAAAGTTGTGGGGGTTGGCGAGAAAATCCCCAATTTCCTTGACGCTTTGCATGATAACACCTATTGGGGGAGGATGGTGGTCTGGGACGGGGTGGTAGGTGACCTTGTTGTTCAATTTATCGAAGGAGTACCCGCCTTTACCCTCTTTTCTGTAGTTCCAGACCCACCAATCTGAAAAATCCTCCAGGTGCAAGCGATTTTGCAACCATTTTTTCAAGTCGAGCGTCAGAAGCCTGTGCCACGCCCACCATGAATCCAGCGGTCCCGCGCTCACAATGAGTTGGGGACTGATGAAGGTGAGATCTAGCACTTTGGAAAGGTTCTCGTCGTAGTGGGTCTTTTTGGGAAGGGAGGTAGCTAGTGTGAGGGTGTTCAGCATGGAAAATAATTGATGGTTGGTGATGGTAGATGATTAATGACAATTGATGATATTGATGGCGATTAGTCAATTGTTGACTGGTGACAACTGATTACTGATAATGACCGACAACAGAACAACAAGACAAGATCCACAAATCTTAACGCTCAGTTTTTATACTCAACTGGGTTGGCGTTAACGAAAAATAATGTAGAGCCAGGTAAAAAGGAAGATGAAATACATTCTATGTAGTAATTAACTGATACAGACTGCCAATTCAATCAACATAACCTATCAATGCAGATAATCGATAGAATCCACTTGCTGCAAATCCTGCATATTTAAAGATCCATAGTCACCAATAGACTCAAGTTGCTAACTAATGGTCAATAGTCAATAGTCGAGGATATCCAAAATAGTCAACTATTCAACAATAGTCAACTATTCAACAATAGTCAATAGTCAATTGATAAGTAATGCTGAACTGATAAAGTAATGGTCGACAATAGTCAACAAGTCAACTAGTCAATTAATAACCAAGTAATGGTCAACAATAGTTAGCAATAGTCAACAGTACTCCATCACAATCTCGTACGCTCGATTGTCTTGTATCTACTATCGTACAAACGAGCGCATCTCGCTGCGCTCGATTGTCTTCTCTGAACAATATATACAATACGCTATATGTCTAACGCTACCTCAAGACATGCTTGAATTTTTTTCCCGCAAAGTCATCAGATTCAAACAGTACCCTGATCGATTACTTTGCTGCAAGCATCCTTCCAAGCCTATGGAAGAATTCCATGCTGAGCCATCACCTCCGCGATCTTCTTGCTCAAGATCGGGTCGCTTCTAATTCTCTTCTGCATCTTGGTGGCCTCGGCAAACGAGGTAGCCTGCACCTTCTCGTCAAAGGATCTCGACAAGTCCGAGGCCTCCTCGAACAAAACAATGGCCTCGTCAACCTTCTCCTTCTGCAACTTGATCTGGGCCAACGCGAGTCTGGCTGGCTCGCTCTTGGCGTCCAAGGCGCATGCCTTCACCAACAACTCCTCGGCCTCGTCGATCTTGTCCAAGCTCTCTCTCGAAATACAAGCAGCCTTGTTCACCAATGGGATGGCACCAACAGAAAAGGTGGGCAACTTCTCCTGCAAACGAGCAGAAATGTCAAACTGCTTGCAGGCACCGGCAATGTCGCCCTGGTCAGCCAAGATCTCACCGTAGTAGTTGGGCACCTCGGCGTGGGTGGGGAACTTCAATCTGGCCTCGTTGAATCTCTCGGTGCTCTGGTCAAACAAGCCCTTCTTGTAGGCAATACAGGCCAACTGCACGTATGCAAACACGTTTTCTGGGTTGTACTTCTTGGCGGAAGTGAAGCACATCTCGGCCTCGTCAAGAGCGCCAGTCAAGTAGTGCAACTGTCCGAGGTGGTAGTAGGTGTCGGGACAGGTTGGGTCCATGTCCTTGGCGGTCTGGAAGTCCTTGATGGAGTCGTCGAACGAGTGGTTGTCGGCATTGATCAAGGCACGGAAAATGTACGAGTTTGGTCTGGGCTTCAAGGCAATGGCCTTCTTGATGGCATCGGACGCGGCCTGCTGCTCATTCTTCAAGAACTGGAATCCAGCATGGTACTCCAACGCAATGACCGCAAGAGTCGCCAAGTCGTCCTCCTTGCCAATCTTCTCCTTTTCAAAAGCAGCAACGGCCTGGTTGAACAAGGAGTCGGCCTCATCGTAACCCTCCTCGGTCTGCTTGTTCAATGCCTGCAAGGCATCGTACAAGAACTTGCTTGCACCCTCAGAGTTCTCGTCGATTCCGTTGGGGTGCAAGTCCAAGGCAAAGGCTCCGAAAAACGAGTTGATGGTACCGGCAGAGGGCAATCTAGCCTGTTTGGGCTTGCTCTCGACAATCTTGATGGAGTGCTTCTTCAACACTCTTTCGAGAACCTGGTCCACAGACTTGTTGCTGAATCCTCCATAGATGGTCAAGGCAGTGAGATCAAACATGGCCTCCTCGTACTTTTCGATAATTTCGTACGAAGTGGCTCTACGCAACACACACTTGGTGTAGTCGGGCTTCAACTTGATGGCCTCGGTGGTGTCTGCAATCACATTCTCGTGGTCGTCCAAGGCAGCGTAGCACGCCGATCTGTTGGAGTAGAAAATCGGGTCCTTCTTCAACTTAAGCGCCGCAGTGTAGAAGGCAATGGCCTCCTCGTGCTTCTTGGCCTTGTACACATTGTTTCCGTCCTCTTTAAGGGCAAGGGACCACTCCTCTTTTTGCTCGTCACTGAGAGTAGAAACAAGCTCGTCGGAAATCGAGGGCAATCCGTCCTCGTCGACAGGGTAAACGGTCTTGGATGGGAGGTCGGTCTTGTCGGTCTTGGGCTTCTTGGACTTTTTCTTCTTTTTATCAGCGGGGGGCTGAGAGTAGAGGTAGTACGCCACACCAGCGGCAGAAACACCGGCCACGGCAAGGGCGATGGTTGTTCTTCTGGTGAGAAGGTTGTTGGAGGACATAGATGAAAAACAATGAACGATGAAAAATTGAAAGAAAAAGTGAAAATTATAAAACTACAGAACCAACAAAAGTCCATAGAGACCGTAAGGTCTCTATGGTTTCTCTCTCTTTTTAATAGATCCAGATTGATGCATATTTGATGATTGATGATAAACGTTGAAAAGTTGAAGTAATTGAGTAGTTGAAGTACGTAGTATTATTGGATGGCAACGATCATTGGAAATGAGATAGACCTACAATAGAGGCAATTGAGAACAGAGTAGTGGAAGAAATAGGAGGAATAGGAATAGGAATGGAATAGGAATAGGAGGAATAGAAATAGGAATGGAATAGGAATGGAATAGGAATGGAATAGGAATGGAATAGGAATAGTATTATGGTGATAAGAGAATAATGAGTAGAGAATGATGAGTAGTAGTAGCCATAGTATATGGTAGACTACTAGACTTGAGCAACCATTAACTACAAATAAAAACTAGAATAGTAGTTGTAAAATAGCAATTGAATTAATAGGTTGACCTGATCAATTGATCAACTACAACAGTCAACCAATGTTCTGGGGGCAAATGTGCCTCGGTAAACTGTTTGCCTTCGATTATTAATCCATCATGTAATCCATTACATAATAACGGAATGCGTGATTCTGTCAAGACGATTGGACACCATCCGAAAACAGATGAAAACAGATCCCCAAAGCAGATACGATATCAGAATATTTTCAGTCAGATTGATTAACTTAACATTAGGTTTGTGTTTTTTTGACAGCAGTACAACTGGATATAGAGTTTTATCCTTTACAAACCTATTTCATTCTTTGTCAGCCGTCGACCGTAATTGTCAGGAGCCCGCTTCTGAAAATTTCTAGTCACCTGTAGTCATCAATAACCTGACTTCAATCACATGATTATAATCAGCTGAGTTAAACAGTCTCAACACCTGACTGTCTCTTAACCTTGTTCAACGCTCCAAACAGCCCTACGCGGCATTATTTCGTCACATTCCCTTGTGGGGTCAAGTAGCAAACATATTCTATTGTGAGGCTATTGCTGTTTTTGGTATACAGACTCGTTTTTGTACATGTCAATCGATATTCTAATTCAATAACCGAACTATATACAACCCAAGGGTTACTTTTCATATGTATTTAGTGTCCTCAAAATCTCCAGTTGTCCTTGTCCCTTCTCATTCCTTATAAGTCCTTCTTATTCTTTCTCATTCCTTGTCCTTTTCTAATTCTCCTCTTTTTCCTTCTCCTTCTTCTACTTCTCCTTCTTCTACTTCTCCTTCTTCTACTTCTCCTTCTTCTCATCGTTTTCCAATTCTTTTCATTCCTTCTTCTATTGTTCTCCCTCTTCTCTTCTCTCACCCCTGATACCTCCTCCTTGCCCTTTGATGCTCACTATCATCCTGAAAGTTCGCCTCTCTCACCACATCGTCATATGTTGGCAAGTTCTCCGAATCAATGTCCTCTCGCTTCACCATGGCCTCTTCATCTGCTCCCACACTCCCTCCCACGCTCCCCCGTGGTATCATCCCGCTATTCCTCGCCAATTCCTTGGTCAACGACAACCCACTGAGTATCTGCACGTTTTCCAACACAACCTCCGGCGTCTGCACCTCGTGTGCCGCTGGCTTCGTACTGTCCACCGCCTCCGACGAGATGGCCGCACAGATCCGCAAGTTGTACGTCCGCGAAACATTGCACGTCTTGAACGACGGACACAAATTGTCCGGTATCACGCAATTCGCCAAGTAGTGAGTCGGGATCTCGTACTCGTAGACCCCATCGTTCCCGTTCGCACTGATTGAGCTGGACCCAGAAACAATGTTATCTCGGCGCACCTTCTTACAGTCCTTCAAGTCAATCTTGAAGTTGTCAAACGTATTGTTGCAGAGGGTAATCACACTGTGGTGCTTCGAGTAACGCGGTCCCTTGAATTGCTCGTTATTCACAATAACAGATACGGTGGTCCACACTTCGAGTAGTACCGTGATGTTTTGGAGGTACAAAACCCCCAATCCATTGCTTTCCCCAGACTTGCCATAGTCGTGAAGTGTATACCTCGAGGGATTCACACGAGACGTCAAGTAGAACAGCAACGTAGACTGATGGCGGTTCGATATAGAGTTCGTTTGACTCATTGTCCGTGGTGCAGTGGGGGGTGTCGGACGTGGTGCGGTGGGAGGTGCCCATTCTTCCTCGGGCGATTCCCCCCTACCAGATTCCACCCTACTATTTTCTGGATTCTCCTTAACATCTCCCTCCTTCCTCCGCTCCTTCTTTCGCTTCACCTCTACAACCGACTGCAACGGGGCAAACATTGCCGGGGGCTGGAACCGCACCTCGAACGAAAAAGGCACGTCCTTTGCTGGAATCTCAAAGTAATCGCTCTTCTTCCTCATTCGGGGCCGTGGAGTCTCGTTATCCAACAACCTCGAGAAGAACCCTCTTTTAGGCTTGACAGGTTCAGGCTCAGGTTCTGGGGCCTGTCTTATCTGGGCACCTTTTTCCGGGACACCCACAATTTCGGGTATACGGTTCTTGAACACCACCTGCTGCCGCACAAATGCCTCCTCGTACCCGTCACTGGGCTCTGTTTCCCTTGGTTGGTCGAGAGGAAGAAAAACAAAGGGATCAAGCGACCGCAAGTTGGCCTTGAAGATCAGCAGTCGCTTTGCAGTCACTTTGACAAAGTACTTCACCAGAGCTGTTTCGCCATGGGTCATTGTTGGAGGGAGGGGACAGTTCACGTGGTACCCCTTGTGATCTCCTTCTGGTGGTCTTTGGCTCAAGTAGTCGTTTGCGGCACTTCGAAGGTACTTGGAGTTGAAGTTGCCATTATTGATAATCACGTCAAACGACTTGGTATTGAACGAGATCTTGTTGGTGATTCCCTGTAACTTGATACACGAACTGTTTCGGGGGAGCGAGAACTGGAACGGGTACGTATAGTTGCCTGGAGTGAGAGTAAAGTCTTTTGCTTTGGAAACCAGCCGCACATTCTCGGGAGGAAATACCACCAATGTATCGTACAAGACTTTGTGAACGTCTTGAAACACCTTGTGCTCAACCTTTCCTTTCTTGCGCTCAATGGGGATCTTGAGCTGAGAGCTCGAGATACCTTCGAGCTTTACCTGGATGCATGAGAGTGTAATGGCCTCGGGAACAGAGAGATTGACAGTTCCTTTGATGATGTCGAAGTTTGTGAAGGTGTTGCCGGGAGGAGCATCGATGTGGATTTGGATGTTGGAGGGCATACTAATTTCAATGAGCGCAGCGAATTGAAGTTCAATGTCAGTTCAATAGTGTAGTTCAACAGCTTCAATTGAGCGTAGCGAAATTAAGTAATGCAATAGACAAAGTGATAGACAAGCAAAACAGATTAGATTCAAGTAGATCAGTATATAGATCAGTATTAGTAGATCAGTATATAGATCAGTATTAGTAGATCAGTATTAGTAGATCAGTATTAGTAGATCAGTATTAGTCAGTACTCGTTCAAGTTGCGACAATCAAAGAACCAAAATGCTATTTGTAGTCCGATATCCGGTGGTAGACTAGTGGTAGACAGTGGAACGACTGGAACGATCTGTGCAAGCTGAAATATTGGTACAAAAACGATCCGGGGTCTTGTCCTAACTCGCTAGTCTGATTGTGTTCTTGTTTTAGTACAATTAGTAGACTTGCTAGTAATATTAGTTGTAATTAGACTGCTAGTACTGTAGTAGACTGCTGGGGGGTATTCTCGGTGTACTGTAGTGGGAGCTAGGAAACCCTTTGTGGAAGCACCTTCGATCTGGCTAATTTGTATGCTATTATGCAATAGTGCCCGTGCCACTTTGTCCGGATGTCAATGCTTAATTCTATGGCTGTGTTATGCTTATCGGTTGCGCCGTCTGTCACATGACACAGCAAATATTACATCATGAACAAGAAATTGTTACGTCATCGGCGTTTGCTTTTTTTCCATGTTGCGCACTCTCCAAACCTTACCACGTCTTCCCCGTACACTTAATACACTTAAGTTTGTAAGAAACATGTCTGCTCCATCCACCACCCAAATTGAGATTGTCCAAGAGGGCGACGGCAAGACCTTCCCCAAGGCAGGTGACCTCGTCACCATTCACTACACCGGAACCCTTGAGAACGGCAAGAAGTTTGACTCCTCCAGAGACAGAGGCAAGCCATTCCAGTGCACCATTGGTGTTGGCCAGGTCATCAAGGGCTGGGACACCGGTATTCCAAAGTTGAGCGTCGGTTCCAGAGCCAACTTGACCATCCCAGGCCACGAGGCTTACGGGCCAAGAGGTTTCCCGGGCTTGATCCCCCCGAACGCTACTTTGTTGTTCGACGTTGAGTTGATTGGTGTTAACTAATTAAGTAGTGATCAATTTAGTCTGATGATACGTAGTACTAGTAGACACTAGTAGACACAGAGTGTGCGAATGCACACTCTGCGAAGTGCCGAGGTTTGAAGTGTGAAGTGCTGAAGTGTGAAGTGTGATGAAGTGTGCTGAAGTAAACTTGAGTATGAATTGAAGTGAATTGCAGTGAATTGAGAATGCTGAAGAATGCGGAATTATGAAGTACGAATGTTAAGTAGTCTCAGATGAAGATCTCAGTCGATGGGGCTTGCTGGGGTAAAATTGGGGTGAAAAGATCATCGAACAAATGGCACGAAATTATTGGACGTACAGTTGAACGATTGGCTAAGGAAAATCCTTTCAATGTTCGTTCATTCTTACATTGCCATCGCCAAATTGTCATCTTGCTCCAATTGTCATCATCATCCTACAATTATCATCTTTCTTGTTCATCTATTGTCATCGCCCTCATGTTCAGTGAGACTACAAACAATATCACTGCTTTCGCAGTGATATATGTTACTATTACTCTTTTATTATTGCTAATCAGCCCCATTCAACGTGGGCAAACTCACCTTGTACTGTACATCGAAAACCTTCAATACCGGCAAGTCCCCACCCCCTCTCACAATGTATGTCATCCAATGCTTACTGAATGGAAGCACCGGAAAAACACTTTGCTTCTCAGGCAAGAGATTCTCGTTGGGATCAAGAGTCCACGACCCAGGATAGAACTCAGTGGTGAAGGAGAAAATACGTGGTGTAGGGTTCTCAAGACAGTAGTGTAATTTGAGCACCTCTTTTTCTCCACTTCCTCCATTGTCTCCATTGTCTCCTTCGTCTTTATCTCCTTCTTTACCTCTCTCAATCTCTAAAAGAACCCTTGGATCTTGTAACGGAAGAGTGTAATCCCTGAGTTCAACTGAGAAAGGGAAGCTCTCTCCCTCTTCACCCTCTCTCCTCCACTTCACTCTCAAGGATGCACCCACAGTCACATTTCTGTGCGTCAATCCATTTTTGCTCCTCGTAAAGAAGAGCTGGTGGGAATTTCCATTGTTGTTGTTCAAGTTGTTTTTCTTATTCTTATCGCCGTTCTTGTCGTTTTCATCCTCCACACTCTCCACCAACACCTCATTGTTCCTCGAAGTAAGTTCAATATCACATCCCACAATATTCATTCCCTCCACCACATTCGTCAACTCAACCTGTGCCATCCAGAACCTCGTCACCGTGGGCAAGCCTGCTTCGCCCACAAAAAACACAGACGGAATGTCCTCTTTCCCGTGCACTATACGCGGTCTGATATCACATGTGGCCTTAAAAGGTGTCTGGACGAGATCGATCGAAAACGAGCCAACGTCAAACACTATTTCATTCTCGCTATCCTCTTCGATGGCGTGACATTTGAACTCACACCCCACTGTTTCCGATGTGGACTTGTGAATGCTAATGATGATGGAAGTGGATGTTTCACCCTCGCCAATCTCCAACATTTCGTCATCCTTCAATCCCTCAAAGTTGATCTGACAATCACCATCGACCCTGATTTTAGGCGCGATCTTAACACTCTGGTACCTGTTCTTCTTGTGCTTGGAAAAGTCAATCTTCAACGGCACAGCGAGCTTTTCTCCCACAACAATAAAGCCAGGAAACTTGGCGTCCACACTCACCTTGGGGGGAATCAGTGAAATGTTGATTTGGTTATTGCTCTCAAATCGACAAAGTTTATCGGGCTTGTTGTGTGTGACAATAGACCCGCAGAACGAGGGAGTGCGGAGATTGGTGTGGACCTCATTCTTGGAAACACAAAGTTCTCCAATACTCAATTTCACACTGGCTTCAAAAGATGAAATTTGAAAGAGCCCAGACCTGGAAAACTGATGCGTGAGCTTGATGATGTGATTGGTTGCGAGGTCCACAACAAGATTGCGTTCTTTTCCAAGTTCATAGATGTACTCACTTTCTTTATCCCCACCTCTCTCATTTTCATCTCTCTCCCCCCCAACCTCTATTACCTCAACCTGCTTCTCTTTCTCTGTAATAGTCATCTTCATTTTATCCACCACCATCTCTACTCCTCCCATGCACTTGGCCAAAGTCTCCAAGTCCAAGTTACTTGAGATCTTGACTTGTATCAAACAATCCTCAAAAGTGTGAGTATCCCCTCCATTTGGGTTGACCACCATCAAATCCACCGAAACAAGATTAAGCCCCGAAACCGCAGACTCAAGGGTTTCCGAGGTGAGCCCTGATAAATTAGGGGGAGCATCTAAACTAGCAGAAATGTGGGGTCTCCTTCCCTCCACCAACCCCAACATCTCCACCAACTGATTCTTTTGGTCATTCACCTCCGCATAACAACTCAACAATCTCTGGGAAATCATACTCTTCAACGGCTTCCAGTCCAGGTCGCACTTCTTGTAGTACTCGATGGCCGATTCATAGGACTTTGTAGAGAAATAAACCTCTGCAATTTTCCAGTGCACAAACTTGATCAAAGAATCCATCCCCGGCATCTTGAAGCAAATGTCAATGGTGCGCAACAAAAGAGCGAGGATCTCCTTTGCGTGGCCGCTGTTCTCCTTCTCGAGGTATTCCACTGCCTTCAAGTACGTCGAAGGCACATCTGTCGTGAGATTAAACAAGAAGGAATCGTAAATTTGCACACCTCCAGCGTACCCGACACTCTGGACCTTTTTCTTTTTGTCCGTTTCTATGGGTACAGTATACCCAGGAAGTGCCAATTCCATCAACTGACCAAGCCACTCATACTGAACACAAGTCCATAAGTTGTTGTGAGAGAAGATCAAGCCTGTCTTGCTCTCTCTACTTTCTGTGTTCTCTGCCTT
Organism: Kodamaea kakaduensis; assembly: GCA_030558435.1. NCBI lineage: Eukaryota > Fungi > Ascomycota > Pichiomycetes > Serinales > Debaryomycetaceae > Kodamaea > Kodamaea kakaduensis. The sequence continues at coordinate 39,188 of JAJMSN010000019.1, forward strand.
CTCTGTCTTTTCTACCTCCGCCTTTATCGGGTTCTCCAAACTCAATACGTTTTCCACATGCGTAAAGTGCTTTTTCAAAGCAGTCAATGGACTATCAAGAGAAAAGTACCCTCTCACTATATGGAACGCCAACACATCGATCAAGGTGCGAAACTGTCCATAAAGCTTGGAGTCGTGTTCAGAAAGGTTGGCCTTGAAGGTATTTGCACACAAATCGATCATGTTTTGGTACGCCAACTCCAAGAGGCGGATTGCCCCGTCCAAGTTCTGGGGATGCATGAATTGTTGCATGACACTCTGTTTGATCAAGTTACGGGTCTCGAGAAACTGCGGAGAGAGCACCACGCTCGTGTCCACATCCGGCGCAGGCACATTGTACTCCTTTTTACCCCGTTGTTTGATCTTGAACTCAATTCCAGTGTAGAAATCTGAGGCCATGTACTTGAGATTGGAAAGAAGACTCGCAACCAAAACCCCCGAGTCCCGTTCCAAAGTGCTCTCGTCACTCGATAAATAAAGAAGACCGTAGCTTTTTGGAAGCCCCGTAAAGCTGCGCAATTTGTCGATTCTCGCCTCGTCTTCGTGGGTGGAAGACACAACAATCGCAACAAACGAGATGTTGAGGTGCTGGTACTTGGTTTTGAGAAGATTGATCTGGGACGCCAAATCACGGTCCTGTGATGCGGTGTCAGAAATAGCGGCATCACCAGCTTCACCAGCATCACCAGCAGAATCACCCCCCAACTTAAAGACATGGACAACCACAAATGGAATCTCCTCAGTGTACTTTTTAAACCATCTTTCGCTCAAGATCCCATTGGGGTATATATCTGACAGCTGCTGGAACGGCGAAAGGCCCAAACTGGGGTCTTTCTTGATGTAGGACTCAAAAAAGTCGAGCCCGCCGTAGTTGATCAAGTACTTGGTGTTCAGCATCCGGTTCTTGAGAATGCACGGGTCCCATACCTTGCCCTGGATATTGAACTGGTCAAACTCACGTTTGAGGTGAGTCTCGACATTGGGTATGGAGTCCAGGAACTGGACCTTGACGAGTGGGGCTAGCTGTTGGATTAGGGGGAAGCTATAAGAGTCCATGAAAAGAGATTTAGAGATTTAGACAGAGACATTACATATTAGGCATTGGACATTGAGACATTAGACATTGAGACATTGATGAGACATTGAAGGCATGAAGATGAGAGACTGATGAGAGACTGATGAGATGAAGATGAGTTGTAGATGAGATGAAGATGAGATTGAATATGAAACATTGAATGTACATTGATGAAAGACCATATAGACGACTGGATAAATTGATGAAAGACTGAGACTAAGACTGAATGACGAATACTGAAGATCACTAAACACAATTGAAGAACCATTAATTATTATGACGAACAAAACCAATTGCGTGCAAACGTCTATACGAAAGTAGCGGGTAAAAATGAATTGGATCCAAATCAGACATCGAAAATCTACAATTTTAAATTATCTTTACAGTAATTCATCAGTATCACTGATAACATCAAGTGCTAATTTCATCAGTACACGAATAAATACGTTATCATCAAGTGAAGATAACTATTAAGGAAGATTAACTATTAAGATCCTATTAAGATCCTATTAAGATCCTATTAAAATCAACTATAAGAGACTATCAGGTGAAGATCTAGTATTAACACTACTATCTATCACCATCCACCACCACTACTACTAAACACCACCACTAATAAGTAACATGTCCGATCCTATTAATGCCAACCCAACCATCATCGATGTGTCGAACCTTCCCACCCGACTTGAAGACTCCAAAGATAAGAAAGAAGATGTGATGCTGAAGTTCTTGTCGCTTTCATTGGACCACATGGAACCTCCCGAAGATCCCGAGTCCGATAGCGAGGAGGAGATCGATTCGCAGGAGATTTTCGACCTCATATCGTCCATTTCCGACCCAGAACACCCACTCACCCTTGCACAACTCGCTGTGGTGAACCTCCCCGATATAACAGTCACACATGGGCCCGATAAGCTGCACTTATCGGAGGTGTTGATTAAGATCACCCCGACCATCACACACTGCTCGCTCGCAACCTTGATTGGGTTGGGGATCAGGGTGCGCTTGGAGAGGTCGTTGCCCCCGCGGTTCAGAATTAGGATATTGATCAAGGAGGGAACACACCAGTCGGAGAACCAGGTGAATAAGCAGTTGAACGATAAGGAGAGGGTGGCGGCGGCGTGTGAGAATGATCAGTTGTTGGGGGTGATACTGCAGATGTTGAGTACTTGTAAGTAGCATCGCATTGAGCGAAGCGAAATGTCGATGCTAATGCAGAATCAGGTGAAAGGTAATACGCTCAATGTACCATGTGAGTAGCAGTAATGAACGTTAATCGTGAAAGGTGCTAGAATACGCTCAATGTATTTGAGTAGAGTAATGAACGTTAATCGAATGAAAGGAATACGCTCAATGTATGCTAATGTGGCAGTATAATCAGGTGAATAAAGGTGGTCATAGAAAGCGTACATGGTATCAGAGTCATCGAATGAAAGGTGCAATACGCTGTACCATGTGAGTGTAGTAATGAGCCATAATTGAATGAAAGGTACTAATAGAGACGCCGTTGCAAATGTAGCAGTAAATACCTCGAATGGAGGGTGCTAAATACGCTAGCAAATGTAGTAATGAGCCGTAATCAGGTAAAAAGTGCTAATGCAAATACTTTTGCTCTACCATGCTAGTAATGAACCATAATTAGGCGAATAAAGGTATAGAAATCAAGAGGTATGAAGAACTGTTCATAATCAGGTGAACAAAAGGTGTATAGAAATCCACAGGTCTGAAGAGTTGGCCATAATTAGGTGAATAAAGGTGTAGAGATCACGAGGTATCAAGAGTGATCATTAGGTGCTATTTATTGGGAATAGAGATCCACAGGTCTGAAGAATTCAAAATCAAGTGAATAAAAAGTAGATGCATAGAACCAACATATGGTAAGAGTTGGTCGCACTCCAAATATTGCCCCAACTCTTTGGTAGTTCCTTTTTCCTTCTCAGTCTTTCATGAGCGAACCTACAACTCTGGCATACAAGTATAAGTATACGAAGTATACTCATACTTATTGTTTAGAACAACTCGCTTCGCTCGTTGTTCTTATACTCACTTGGAGCGAAGCGTTCTTTTACTTGTTCAAACAACTCGTTTCGCTATAATTATACTTACTGTTCAGAACAACTCGCTTCGCTCGTTGTTCTTCGTTGTTCTTTTCTCCTTTTCCTTTATTAATCGTCTAAACATTGTCGTTATACATCGTTACAGAGTCGTCACCGGATATCAACCTCACCATCACTGCCGCGGCAGATCTCGCTTAGCTTGTTTTTGTGGTGATTCCCTCATCTGGCATATGGTGCATTGTGCACAAAATCGGTATTTGGACTACAACAGTGCTCAACTGTTGTTCGTTGCTCCCGCTCATTATATGTGTGATTGTTTGACTGGGAGGATTGGAATGTTCGAAACAACCTCAAGACAACAGTAAGCAAGCTATTGATCGTTCAATTGTCGCTTATTGTCAACTTCTCGAGCTAAACAATGAGCGGCCATTGAACGAACAACAATTGAGCTCTCAACTGTTGTTTCGAGATCGTCGCTCATTTTTCTAAGTTCTCCACATGAGCTAAACAATTTCGCGGTACAATCTCCAACAACAGTGAGCAAGCTCACTGTTATCGTTCAATTGTCGCTCATTGTTTTAAATTCTTCATCTGAGAAGAACAATTTCGCGCTGCAATCTCACAACAGTTAGCTTTGCTCACTGTTGTTCGCTTGCCGCTCAATTGTTAAATTGTTCAGAACCTATTGTACAACTCAAACGCCCTCAACTGCCCATAATCCATAATCATCTGAAAAACATCCACAATAATAAACAGCAACACTCTCTTCTTTATAAACTCCACAAACCGTATGGCCTTGCTGTTATCTCCCTTTGGATTCGCCATGGTCATGCTCAATATCTTCTCGGTGGTCAACAACAAGCCCTGTAACTGGCAGTAGTACTCGTACTTCATTTTTCTATTCTCAACCTTTTGCACAGGCAAGAGCACCGGTATTGGCGGCACCTGTGCCAGCACATTGGAGCTGTGACTCGACAGCAGCGGTGTGGAACGCGTCTCTTCCCTGCCCTCTGTGATGTAACTTGAACTCGATCTCCTTCGCGACGAGTTGGACGATGTGTTTGTCCCCGTGGTGGTGACACTATTCCTGTTATTGTTCAAGGCACTCGAGTTCACAGACGTGAACGACCCGCCACTTTCTCGGTTGCGCTTGATCTTGTTGTATATACGTGTTTTCGCAAGCATCGAGTTGAGTGCCTGTTGTCTCTTATTCTCCTCTTCATTGAGCACCGGCGACGAGGCCCCCGAATTCTGGCCCTGTTCTTCCTTCATCATGGAAAACCGTTTACGCTGTCCAAACCCAGAGATTCGTTTGTTGTATCCGTAGCCACTGGATGGTTGGGTTTGTCCATTTGCTCCGTATCCTCCTCCTTGTCCATTTCCATTACCTCCACCATTTCCGTTACTTCCATAACCATTTCCTCCACCATTTCCACCTCCACTTCCACCCCCACTTCCCCCATTCGAGTTTGTACTATTTGACTGCGACTGATTCCCACTATTATAAGAAGAACTACCATGGAGCGTCCCCGACCCAAACGTCTTGAAGGAACTCACCGAGCTCTGACTACTTGTTCTCCCCACCAGTCTGGCGTCGTCCTCATCATCAACGTGTGTTCTATCGTCCTCGTTATCTTCCTCTTTCAAGGGAAAATCCAAGGGGTTGTAAGTTGCCGTTTGAGGAGAAAGGGGCGACCTCACTGGGATATCGTACACTTTATAAGCCGCCAACAACTTCTCGTAGTAGATGAGTGTAGTTTCATCGACATTCAACTTCTCTGTCTCCAAAATCCCATTGATTTCCTGTAAAATAGTGGTCTTGATCTTGACATTCTTGATTTGTAAATTGTCTGCGAGCCACAAGTCACTGGGGATGGCAATGTTGGGCAACACGTCTGTGGGGCGGGCGTTCCGGGGGGCTGTATAGCCAAAGTCGTCGGGAGAGTCGCTGTTCATGAGCTCAGCGTCTCCTAGATTGAGGACACGCGAGAGAAACAGCGTGATGAAGGAGAAACTCGTGGGCTCGAGGGGGATCGCGAGCGAAAGACGCTGGAAAGAAGACATCAACATGGCTTCTTGTTCAGCGGTGGTCACACGGTCGTGACGCTTCTCGGCCTCGGGTTGTCGGTAGCCCCTCACGGACTTTTCGATAGCTTCCAACGACATAAAGGATACTGTAATACTAGTGGATCGTGTAATTTTTCGTAACAAAAAAGGAAACAAACGCCAACGATTTGGAGAATAAGGCAGAGATTAAAAGATGACATAAACAGATTAAGGAAGACACAAGGTCGATACGTTGAGGTCTGAACGATGAGACATCTTATGAACACTTGGTTACAGACGTCATGTTTTAGGTTTAAAAAATAGATGACAAATAGATATTGGTGCATGGATGGTGAGTGTGGTGGTGATGGTTATGGTGAGTGTGATTTTGAGTGTGATGGCGATATGGGATATGGTGAAAATACTAAATGCTGATCTAATTAACTAAATCTGGGTAGGACTGGCTACGCGACGCGAACACGTCTCCTACACGGAATTCAGTTTTAGATATACGCCTCAACTACCCCATCTTGTGACTTTGGAGTTTGATGCTTGTTTCATTTTGTGGAATCATCGTTAGATCGGGAATCTGTGACTACAATAAAACGATGCTGTCATATATACGAGTGAGTGGTTCATGGTCCATGAATGGACTGACCAAGCTCCCAAATTTCAGAGCCATAAATCATCATCTCAACAAATCATCTCATCTTCGGAATGTATCCGGAATGGGAATAATGGAGGAAGTTTAAAAGTTGTTAAGTCGACTGACAATAGACAAAAGAACACAATAGGCAGAAGATACTAGGCGAATACTAGATGAAGATAATTAGAACTACAAGTTACAAGTTGCAACTTACCAAGTTACTACAAGTTACAACTTAACTACAAATCACTAGATAACGAGAACCCATTATTATTACGGGAATATTTTAACTCTCTTGCATTTTAAGGTTTATTTGTGCCTTTCTTGCAGAAAACGTTGCGTACCATAGTTCACACTGTGCACCATCAATTGGTGTTGCTTCCAAGTTTTCTTAACTTGAAGCAAATCTCAGCTAGACTTTGACTCGAAGGTTATGGGGCCATTTTCCTCTTTGCACTATTTTCAAAGTTGCGCAGAAGTGGGCAGATGGGTACGGGTGATTTTTGTTCATTTTCATCTGTGGTTGTCGAACACAGTTAGAATCCTACTCTTTTTCTCATGTCTAACCACCTAATGTTAATTCATTGAGTGTAAGCTTCAAATGTTCACTAATTGCACTTCTTACTTTACTCAGCACATCATATTTTACTCAGCACTTCATTTACTCAGCACTTCTTACTTTACTCAGCACTTCATTTACTCAGCACTTCTTACTTTACTCAGCACTTCATTTACTCAGCACTTCTTACTTTACTCAGCACTTCATTTACTCAGCACTTCTTACTTTACTCAGCACTTCATTTACTCAGCACTTCATTTACTCAGCACTTCATATTTTACTCAATTAACATACACTTAATACTCTTCTACTCAGAGCACACCTTCTCACTTGTTCACTCACAATTTCGCTACGCTCAATTGTGAGGACAATTGTGAGTGTTCTAAGCCCCGTAACCATCTCGCTACGCACCGTTGTATTGTTGTCCCACGTGACTGAAATTGAAAATTACGGACATCAGCGGAATCCATGCACAACAACTAGCCAGGGTCCCATCACTCTGATCACCAGCGATACCAAGAAGCCACACAGCCAACATACACTATCAAATATAACCACTATCCAAGGGGTCAAGCAGCCGCTGAATGAGAAAAAGAGTGAGGAAGCCCTCGCATCAATCCTAATAGTCAAACAGAGAACTACCAAGTTCAACCATTCACCGCAGTAGGTCAGTCACTAGTTGAACTAACCAACTACTACTTCATAATAAGGTGAACTAATCAACTACTACTTCATAAGTTGAACTTCATAAGCTGAACTAACAAACCACCTTACCACCACCTTACCAACCACCATGTACTCAATCCCAGAACTCGTTTGCACTCTCATTGCGTGTTTGAACTTGTGCACAGCTTTGGTCATATACTTGAAGGACAAATCACAGGGTTTGTCTGTGAACACAGGGAACAACTACAGGGCATTCCAAACGTGTATCGCAATGACTATAGTTTTTGGGTTGACCTCGTTGGTTCTTTTGATTTTGGGGAGGACGTAACTACTCACAATCGAGCGAAGCGAGATTGTGAGGAAGAAATTGTGAGGAAGAAGTAATTAACGAACAATCCAGCGGAACGAGATTGTGAGTGGAAAGAATTATGAGGAAGAAGTAATTAACGAACAATCGAGAAGCGAGATGTGTGGAGAGTTCACAAACTCTCTATTCACTGATTGTTCGTATCAACGTCATCCAAACAATGCTCACGATAGCTCGGTCATAAAGAACTAAAGAAGAGGAGAGGAAAAGAGCAGAGGGGAATCAGAAAACAGAAAGCAGGTATGACGAGAAAAGAGGAAGAGGGAGAAAACAGAAAGCAGGAATGAAGAGAAAAGAGGGAGAAAAGGTGTAATAATGAGCATTAATAAAGGTTGTTTGGGAGCTCATTCACTTACATGCTTCAATTGCTTTCACTCTTCTCAATATGCACATTTCCGCCTGAAAAACCACGGAATATTCATCTGCATTAAAAATGGCTAGTGGCCGATAATGGCTCCAAATGGTACCAATGCATATGCTCAAATAGTATGAAAGATGTTTTTTATGGAACACTCAGTTACCATCAAGCGGTGAGTCGTCTCGCTAGGCTTTATGGCCATATATGATATAATGCGCTAATGCAATGCTTAATACTTCTCATTATTATTCATTCCTCTAGGATCATCCATCAGTGAGCATCTAGGATTGTGACCAGTGATCATCTAGGATCATCAGTGATCATCCAGGATTATCATCAGTGTTCACCTCTATTATCAGTGATCACCCATCTGACACCTTTCTACTCTACACTAATCAACTTTTCGTAATTCATTATTCCCTAGCATCCCATCTAGCTATCATTAACTCTGAACTGGCTTTATATGTTCAAATAATTCTCAAAATCGTCTTCTCCCTCTTTTGGTGTGGCCACCTTGCTGATCGCATTGAAGGTATCCAAATCCCCATTGAACACCTCATTGAGCTCCCGCAATTCCATCTCAAGATCCTGGTCCATTGGCTGTTCTTGGAACGGCATGTCCTGGAACTGGTCCAAGTCCTTCAAGAAATCGGGAAGTTCCTGGTCCAATGGAGGGTATGACTTGGACGGGTCTTGGTTAGATGTTGGTGTAAACTGGTTGGTTGGTGTAAACTGGTTGGTTGGTGTAAACTGTGAGTTGGTTGGTGAAAACTGGTGTGAGGTTGGATGTGATTGGGGTTGAGATGTTGGGTTGGTTGGTGGTAATTGGGTACTTGGTGAATGAGATGGGTTGGTTGGTTGTAATTGGGGGTTACTTGAGTGGGGGTTACTTGAGTGGGGGTTACTTGGTGAATGGGATGGTTGGACAACGTTGGATCTAGGAGACGGCCCCCTGTGATTGTTCATATTAGGTGATGCATGAATAGAAACCATTGGAGATGGAATACTCGACGGAACATTTGGAGTTGGTACACTTGGGGTGGGCACATTTGGGGTGGGCACATATGGAGTAGTTCCATTTGCAACTGGCACATTTGGAGACGACAAGTTTGGCGAATTAAACCTCTTCTTTGGTGATGCATTCTTGATGAAACCCGCAATTGGCCCGTCTTTCTCAGCCACTCCGTTTGTATCCTCCGGCAGAGGACTCTTCAAATCCGCATGGTAGTTCTTTATTATCGAATCCACATCGTCAATGTTCAATGGTCGCACGTCCCCCAACTTTTTGATTCTCTCCGTAACATCCTTACACTGTTCGTCTGTAAGCTGCAAATTCAACTGGTCCACCCTCGATTTGATGGCGTTCCACCCCGTGAGTCTGTTTGCAAAGTGTATGTACCTCGTCAATCCAAAGTCCGATGGCTTCAATATCTCATACGTAGTGGGCTTGGCCAATATGGCACGGGCATGTGGTCCTGCTTTATGTGTAAACGCACAGAACCCGGTGATGGGATTATTGAAAGGAATATTCACACGCACAGCCTCGGCCACAAGGTTTTCTAGGTGCCGCAACTTGTGCAACTTGTATTTGCTCAACACATAGTCACGGTCTGCAGCGATCATTCTCAGAATGAACCCGCCCAACGGCGTGATTCCGTTTCGCTCCCCAATTCCTAGCACCGACACGTCCACCATTTTGGCACCTGCTTCAAGGGCAGTGTATGCGTTGGCGATGGCACAACCTGTGTCGTTGTGGAAATGGCACTCTATTTCACATGCCACCACCGACTTGAGAGTGCGCACAAGCTCGTAAACCTGCCGGGGGTTGGCGCATCCTATCGTGTCTGCGATGCCCACACGATCCACGCCTATTTTGTTGATTGCTTTGTATATTCCGAGGAGGTCCACTAAATCAGACCGGAACGAGTCCTCGGACGAGAACCTCATTTCGATGCCCTTGGACTTGATGTATTCAATCACCTTGACAGCGCTGTCTTCGACCTGCACCTTGCTCTTGAACTGCGATGCCTCTATGACGATATCCACGCCGTCAACCCCGGTTTCAACCGCAATCTGGGCGTCTTCCATGCGACAGCTGATGTGAGTGAGAATCTTGGCTTTGAGCCCCAATTTGCAGATGGCCTCACAGTCTTTGCGCGACTGCTCGGACGCGAGGGGGGAGGTGACCTCAATGTAGTCGACGCCGAAATCATCGAGTGCTTTGGCGATGGCGAGCTTGGTTTCGGTGTTGAAAAATGCATTGGCAAACTGCTCTCCTTCACGAAGAGTCGACTCAATGATCTCAAACTTGGCAACGTTGGAGAGAAAGTCCGAGGGATTGGGGCCGTAGGGATTCACCAGTGGATGTCGGATGATTTGCTCGGATATTTGCGTGAACCCCGGCACTGACATGTTGAGAAATTCGAGATGAGATAAAAGTTCCAACAATTCCTAAAACATTTGATCGACCTGAAAGTCACTAAAAAGAGTGAAGTAAATAATGATGGGAGTCAAGATCCAGGACTAGAAAGATGACTACTGTGACTAAACGTGACTATATGACTAAACATGACTATATGATATGATTATATAATATGACAATATTACTACATATGACTAAGTAGCTTAGGAATCTTGAGAAACACGCCTTAGAAGATGTAAGGTTGGAGATTACAAAAGAGGAAATTGCAAAGTATCATTGGATGATGTCGCAGTAGTCACGAGAGCGTATTTTTCATTCCTTCTCTGGCCGTCAATTGTGCCTGTAACGGATTTTTTCGCCTACACTTTCCCGTTGAGAAAAGTCCTGGATGGCATTTGTCAGCGGCTGAAAATACCAAGAGTGAAAGGAAACACCTTTGAAGAATCTCGGGTTCTCAATCTTGGTTCGAAGTTGCAAAATTGAAATTGAGTACTGAGATTTTCTGAACAACTGTGAACTAGATGTTAACTGGTATTGGTATCGATTGGTATCGGTTGGTATCAACTGCTACCAACTTATCAACTGGTATCAGTTAGTAACTAGAATCAACCAGCATCAACTAGCGTCAACTAGCATCAGTGTCAACTGGTAATAACTAGCATCAGTGTCAACTAGTTGTTACTAAAACGGCCTTTTTCTGCCCTTCACTACAGTTGGTGGTTGATGTACCCCAATCTCTTTCCAAATAGTATTCATTCCATTGTACTCAATAGCACAAAATAATGGCTGCGAAAAATGAACGTTTTTGGTGTTCGCGTGGCTTTGCTACATGACGAAGACATCATAACTTAGGCTACACGAAAAGACATCTTGGGCTACATGTACTGAAGAAGCTATCTTTGCTACATGTACTCATCTTCATAAATCATGTCATTATATGCTTAACGTTTCATACCTATTGGCTCATTATTCATTAGAGTCGTACCCATGTTGACCTAATCACATCTCGATCACTCACTCATGTTCTTTGGTGACTCATGCTCCTAGTGACATTCGCACAATCAAGCTTCGCTTGATTATGCTCAGTTAACCCGCAATAGGATTATACCTAAACCCACTATAATTAGTACTTCCCTCCACATTCAATATCCTCAATCTCTCATTGTACGTATCTATCAATGAGAGCTGGATTGCCTGCTCCATCTCGGAAGCCTCTCTTCGTTGTTCGTCCTCACCCTCGGGATCAATGAGCAGCGGTAACATGTCCTCAAACACACTGTCGTCCACCTGTGTGACTGCCCACAAATCTATCTCGTGCGGAAGGTTGCTGCATTTGTTCATTTTTCGAATACACTTGCGAAGAAGCACATCTGTCTTGACCAACGTCGTGTTGATCCTGAGTACAGGCACGGTGTACCGGGGATCAAACGATAACAAGTCAGAGTTCCGGTGAAGTCTCTCTTTGTACAGTGGAAGTCTGTACCTCGAGTGTTCTACTTCGGAAAATGGTGGTGGTGTGGACGACATGAAGGGTTCATCAAAAGGTGGAGGTTGATTGAATTCTGGTCCTGGTGAAGCAGGAGAGTCTTGTCTGGAGTCTTGTCTGGAGTCTTGCCTAGAGTCATTGATTCTAGAAGAATCATTAGTGGCATGTCTGGAAGAGTCATTAGGATCTTCAAAGGTTTGCCCACCCAATTGATTACTTGCAGGGTCCAATGTACCATAAAGATTTTGTGCCAAGTGCTGATCTGAGTGATTCGATCTTCTGGGTTTCGGCTGGACAGGCTGAGATGGCAAGCTCGGGCTAGATCTTGTTTGGCGGGGGTTTTTAGATTGCAATCCTTGACCCCGGTTTCGAGATTGGGTACTGGAGCCTTCAGTTGGACTGTGACTTCGGTCCCGCGTTGGCTTTTTAGTTTTGGAAGAGGTTTCTTCTGATCTAACAAGATCGTCAGAGCCATGCTTGATTTGTTTTGGATCAAACCTCCCAGGTTTCACCTCTTGTCCAGCTGATTCATTGGAAGAAACAGGTACTCTTTTTCCTTGTTTGGATCCACCTTCATTCAAGTCACCTGTGGTCAATGTAGGCGAAGTCACCCTTCTAGGAAGAGTATGCTTTGTTTGCTTTGGTTCTCTTCCAGGTTTCAGACCCTCTCCAGTTGGTTCATGAGAAGAAACGCGTGGTATTTTTCCTTGCTTAGATCCCCCTTCAGTCAAATCGCCTGTGGTCATTGTAGGTGAAGTCACCCTTCTAGGGCGGCCATGGTTTTGCTTCGGTTCAACCCTCCCAGGTTTCATGCCCTCTCCGGTTGAATCTTTAAAAGATTCAGAAGACAAACCAGTAGACAAACCAGTAGACAAACCAATAGAAGAACCAGTAGACGAGCCAGGCGGTACTTTCCCATGCTTGGACCCTTCAGTCAAGTCCCCTGTCAATATAGGCGAAGTCACCCTTCTAGGAAGCTGCTGCTTTTGCTTTGGTTCAACCCTCCCAGGTTTCAGGCTCTCTCCAGTTGAATCATGAGAAGAACCAGGCGGAATTTTTCTCTGCTTGAACTCAGTCGAGTCAACGCCTGTAGTTAACGTAGGCGAAGTCATCCGTCTAGGAAGCTGCTGCTTATTTTGTTTGGGTTCAACTCTTCCGGATTTCAGGCCCTCTACATTTGAATCATGAGAAGATAAACCAGAAGACAAACCAGAAGACAAACCAGAAGACAAACCAACAGGCAAACCGGGTACTCTTCCTTGCTTTGGCCCTTCATTCAAGTCACCTGCCGCCAATGTAGGCGAAGTCACCCTTCTAGGAACAACTTTCGGTGAGGTAGAAATAGGCGAGCTCAGGCTCTCTTTAGGATCTTCCTTCAAAGTACCGATATTCCCAGACATGGCGACTCGCGGTGAGCCCTCTTTAGCATGGGGTACACTAATCGGAGAACTCTCTTTGGCATAAGGTACACTAATCTTTGGAGATCCTTCTTTAGCATACGGTACGCTAATCTTTGGGGAACCTTCCTTTATATAGGGAACACCCATCTGGGGGGACCGAGGGGTTTGAGCATTCTGTTGGATGTTTGGAGATGTGATTTTGGGAGAATGTTTGGAAGACTGTGTTTTGGGAGACTGCTGAATGGTGGGAGACTGTATTTTGGGAGACTGTGTTTTGGGAGACTGCTGGGTTTTGGGTGAGTGAGTGATTTTATGCGGCAGCTTATTGGGCACGTTCCCTTGCCTAGCCTCAGGTGACAGTGCACTTGCTTGTACATCTTTTGGTTGCACTATTCCTTTCACTTCTGGTTGCACTTTAGCTTGCGCATCCTTTACTTTAGCTTGCGCATCCTTTACTTTTGCTTGCGCATCCTTTACTTTTGCTTTAGCTTGTGCATCCTTTACTTTCGCTTGTACTTTTGCTTGACCCTTTACTTCATGTGATGCTGAGATCAAGGCCGCTTTCTTGAGCCTCGGAGAGACAGTCGTAGCCGGAGGGGTGGAAGTATGAACATTCAAATCCCCAGACTCCATTAGCGATGATTTCTCCCGCTCTTTCACTTGACTCCCTTTCAGATTGCCCTTCGACTCAGCATACTTCTGTGTAACTCTAGAGCTTTCAGCTTTTTGCTTGGGTTTTCTGGTTTCTTGCGTTTTCACAGAATCGTCAAACTTTGGTCCGACTTTGGACTCATGTTTTTCTGAAGGAGGAGTCCTCGATCTGTTGAAACCATTACGGAGATCGTTACCATTGTAGGGAAAAGGAGTCGGGTTGGTCGTTTCTAAATCTTTTGTAGTTCCCGTATGTTCTTTCTGAAACCCTCCTTTTGTAGTTGCTGTATGTTCTCTAAAACCTTCTTTAGTTCCTGTAGCTTCCCTAAAACCTTCTTTAGTTCCCGTAGCTTCCCTAAAACATTCTTTAGTTCCTCCATGTTCTTTAACTTCCCCCTTCTTATCAATCATCTCCGTCTCTATCGTATCGAGTCTATCCAACAGCTGAAACGGAGTCGCAAACTCAAGCACCGAAGCAGTGTCCTCCAAAGGAGTCAACTGAACTGGTTTATCCAACTTCAACACCTGGACCTCATCCCCACTTTGCTTAAAATAAGTAAGATCAAGCTTACCCTTACTTTTCCCCACTCCCTCCACCTCTTCGTCCAAATGCAACTTCTTCACATCCTCTGTTCTCCACTTCCCAGCAACCAACTTTTCCTTCACGCTCTTGGTCCCGTCCTTTGTCTCGCTGTAGTACTTGCGATAAGTCGCATTCGGAGTAAATACACGGATCCTAGTCTTTCTCTCTGGTTGTTCGCTCCGCTCGGTCCTTCCCTGGGAACTCTTGGACCCTACTCTCAGCAACCTTTTGTGTTTGGAACCCGACCTCTGTATTTGCTTCAAGCGTTGTAGTTGGTCGAGACGTGATTGCACGCGCTGTTGGTGGTATCGAGAATCTTCATCGTTCTTCCTTCTTGCTTCTTTTTTCTTAGCCACTTCATCATTGTTTCTAGTTCTTCTTTTTGTAGTGTTTCCATCTGTGTTCCCATCTATGTTTCCATTTGTGTTCCCATCTATGCTTTCATCTTTAGTGTTTTCTTTTTTAGTGTTTTCATCTATAGTACTATCTCTAGCACCTCTAGTACCAGTACCATCTCTAGCACCTCTCGCATCATCTCTAGTACCATCTCTAGTTCTTCTATCCACTTTATCTAGCTTATCACTCTCCACCACTCTCTCCATTTTCAGGTCATCTAGTCTCGGACTCGGACCTGGTCCCACTTCGGTTGGACCTTTGGAAGTACCTTTAGTTGGGCCTTTATATGGACCATTGGAAGAACCTTTGGTTGGACCTTCGGTTGTAGTCGGTGAGCTCGGTTTGGTTGTAGTCGGTTTCCCCAACTTCCGACCTGCCTCTTTTGGGTCTCGTCTTTTTTGATCATCGTCTAGTCGTATATCGTTCTTTCCATCCATTTCGCTCCTTCCCATGTCGCTCCTTCCGTCCCTTTCTATTCGTCTTCCGTCCAGAGGTTTATCTTTCCTTTCCTCGTTTCTTCTTCCTATGGCTCCATTATACTTTCTTGATCCCTGAAGTATTTGGTGGTATGGATGTTCCATGGGATCTGTGAAGTATGTTTTTGGTCTTTCTTTGTCTTCTCGGGCAATAGTCTTTAGTTTTAGTCGTAGTCGTAGTCCTAGTTTCTAGTAGTCTTGTTTCCAGTAGTCTTGTTTCCAGTAGTCTTGTTTCCAGTAGTCTTAGTTTATAGTATTCTTGTAGTGTAGTATTCTTAAAGTAGTCTTTCTTGCAATCTTGTATCTTGTAATCTTATAATATTTCTTGTACCTTGTACCTTCTCTTATATCTTGTAATCTTGTTCAATCTCTATCCTGTCGCCTATTTATCTAATTCGTGATAAAAGTCGCTTGGGCCTTAGCCACTTTAATAACTGCAAAATTATCTGCGCAATGGAACCCCGATTTATGACCGAGACAATAGAAAGCAACCTTGAAGAGGGGACTATTGTAGCCAACAAACAGACACATAGCATACATAGCGTACTACATAGCGACATAGCGTACATAGCGTACGAACTACTATCAAATACTTAAAATTTATCTGCAATCAGCCTCTTTTGATGATCATCATGTACCCCATAAACTGTATACACAATTCCGCACCCATCAAACTCTGTCAATCCTCATCAATCCTTCCCAATCTATCACCAAACACCAATCATCATCCCCAATCTATCATCATCATCAATCCTCCCCAATCTATCACCACTCATCATCTCCAACCTTACTCCAACCTTACTCCAACCCTACATACCTTTACTACTCTTTGCGGTAATCATGTAATTACTATTTGCGGTAACACCGGTTTACTCGGTAGACTGTACACGAATATATAGGTCTAGACCCGACTCAGCAATCCAGCCACTGGCTTACTTTTTGTTGACCTGGGCCTTCAAGTCGTCAATGGTCTTTTGCTGGTGAGCAATCTTCTCCTTCAAGGCCTTCAACTGCTCATTCTCCTTCTGCTTCATGTAGACATTCTCCTGGGCCTGCTCCTTCTCGGAGAATTGGTCCTTGGCGAGCACTCTGGCGGTCTGCGAGAAGGCTCTGGTGGATCTTTGCGCGGATCTGACAATTGAGGTGTACATTGTGGGGATAAAATGTGGCAACAAATAAAGAAATGTTGGATTATATATAATGAAATGTTCAATGCTACAATGATTCCTCAATGAATGCAATGAATTTTACAATGAATTCTTTTACAATGAATTCTTCATATACTGTCATAATGAAGACTAGCTATGATGCTAGCACAATCAATGGACTCGTCAATTGACTCAATTGACTCAATCGACTCAATCACTGCCCACCTGGCAAATTTCACAAATTTCACTCATTCTAGAATGTTGCTCTACACAAAAGTAAAATGTACCAAACCTAACCAGCCCTTCCTTACATCTTCCCTCTTCATACCCTTTCCCCTTCATACCTTCACTCCCATTCATCCCCTTCAGTCTACAATCATTCCTTTGCTATGGCGTGATTCTATGTACATATGGGCTGACACAAAGACAAAAGACAAATCAGAGAACAGAATCGCGAGTAACGTGATCATGAGAAACATGATTATGATGAACGATTATGATGAACGTGATTATGATGAACGTGATTATGATGAACGTGATTATGATGAACATCGTAAACATGATTATCATTATGTTATGATTATGATGAGCATGATTGACTTGAATAGAAAATGAATAGAATGACAATCAAGTGATAGAATGACTATTCACTCATCTGTGAGTTCACTATTCATTCTTTTGAGTCAACTATTCACTCATATGTGAATTGACCATACATTCTTTTGTGAATTGATTATTCATTCTTCTGTGAATTGACTATTCACTCACCTGTAAATTCGCTCATCTGTGAATTCACTCACCTGTGAATTCACTCATCTATGAATTCACTCCATCTATTCTCCATCAAGACTTGTTCTTTTCATTAGAACATTGTTTCTATCTCTTGTAAATTCCACTTCATCACTTCTTTTCCTGTTCTCTTGTTCTCAGAAGCCTTTTGTGCTCTTCCAATGTTACGATTGAACATGGTTCAATTGTTTTTCTTCTCTTTTCATATATTCCCTCCTCTCCTTTCTTCTATTACCTTCTCTCTTCCTTGCTACCTCTTCTCTTGTCCCTCATCTTTCTTTTCCACAATCTCACTCGATTGTTAATTATTTGAACATCTCAAGTTCGATCGATCATTTTCTCAACAACCTCGTTCGATTATTGATCACTGACTATTTGTTGCACGAATAAGTTCGCTAACAAGTTCGCCACAAGTTCGCTTCGCTCACTTGTTGCTCACTTGTTGCTCACAAACTCCTCACCGGCAAAAACTTATCACACTTGTGCGTACTCGACAACAACCCACACGCCCTCGCAGTCTTGATCGCATCACTCAACCTCTTCTGGTTCCTGGCATTGCACCCCGTCACAGAACGCGGCAATATCTGACCCGTGCTGGTGATGTACTTGGACAAGATTTCCGGCATACAGTACAAGTTTTTCGGATCGATGCCGGTTCTCTCAAATGGGTCTGCGTCCGCCATTCTGTTTCTGTTCTCTCTCGTGCGCGCGGACTTCTCCATCACCATCTTGGTGTTGGAAAAGTCAAAGGGGTCGTAGTTCTCCCTGGGCTGGAAACTCCGCGTGAATTGTGGTGCAATCTGTAACGGCGGCTGCGACGACTCGACAATACGCTTGGTCATACCCACAACTTCACGTGTGAGAGACCCTTTGTCGGTGGAGGTCTTGTTGCTCCATGAGTTGCTGCTCTTCATGGAGGGCGACGAGGGGAGGGCCAGAAGGAGGCGGGTGGTGGTGGAGAGGTTGCGCACAAGCTTCATGGTGAAAAAATTGACAATCAAACAATTGAGCGCAGCGAAATTGTTTGATTGAACAGTAGGTAAAATTACTACAATAATTAGAACAATTACTACAACAATTATAACAGTTAGTATATATAGTCACCTAGTACAACAGTTGAGCGAAGCGGAACTGTCGAAAGTTCAAAGTTAAATACTTTTTACCAAACATATCCACAAGATGACAAAGATGATTCAAGTTCTTCACTTGATGAAGAAATTGTTGTGATACCTTGTGAATACATACAAACTCCCTCTACTAGTACTATTTATCTCATATATCTACAGTTTTCAACTTTTTCTCTCCTTTTCAGTATTACACTCACCCTTTATCTTGTTAATCTTCACATTTCCTACGCTCGATCTGCGTAAACCTCATACCGTCCAAAACCGTAAATAAATCTGCACCTTCTCATCCCCATATCCCCATATTCACTGAGCATACCATATAGACGCCGCTCGATCTATCTGTGCTATTTCCATGTCCTTAAAACAACCCCTTGATTGTTTTTGCAAGGGTAAGCGGGTATGGCGTTTACCCAAAAACAAATGAAGTTGGGCAAGTGGTTTGTAGATTAAGAGTCAACCAGGTTAAGAGTCAATAAGAATCAAAGTTGACCAGACGACATTTGACACGTGAACGAACGATTAGAATGGTCTGAATCTTCCTTTTCTTATTCTAGTTTGAACTTCTCTTATGTTCTTTCGTACAGCCCGATTGCCATCTGGGCCTCGGCTTATGTAATTTCAGTCTACTGCGGCTTACATAATCAATGAAATGCAACTTCTAGTCTAGTTACATGGCTCATTGTCCTAGTATGTAGATGGGTTCAAAAACGATCTATTTGAAGGTTTAGATTTACTTTTTAGAGTATGTCAATTTATAGTACTGATCTGACAGTGATTTGACAGTCTGTACAATTTCTGTCTAGTGTTCGATTATTCCACAATGTTCTCTATTCTCTATTCTCTATTTCTATTTCCTATTCTCTATTTCTATTTCCTATTCTCTACCTATTCTCTTCTACAACGTTCTATCTCGTCTATTCACTTCTATCTATTTACTTCCGTTACTATTACTAATAAGATTCACCTTTCATCACTTTTCGTGACTTTTTTTCTGCCATTACAACTACGTTTCCAGGGTGAAACACAACCATCAGTCCAGTACTGAAGCAACATCGACCCAAGCGTAGGTCTCCTTATCAACACATTACATTACTATGAGCGATCGCGGTCCAGACCAGTGGTTGGAGCAGATCACCAAGTGCATTGCACTTTCTGAGTCGGACATGAAGCAACTTTGCGAGCTTGTCAAAGAGCTATTGATGGAGGAATCCAATATCCAGCCCGTCCAGTCCCCCGTTACTGTGTGTGGAGACATCCACGGGCAGTTCCATGACCTTTTGGAGCTTTTCCGCACCTCCGGAGGTCTCCCGTCCAACGATAATGACACCAACTACATTTTCCTCGGCGACTATGTCGACAGAGGCTACTTTTCCCTTGAGACGTTCACGCTTTTGATGGTGTTGAAGGTCAAGTACCCCCACCGCATCACGCTTGTCAGAGGCAACCACGAGTCGCGCCAGATCACGCAAGTCTATGGGTTCTACGAGGAGTGTCTCACCAAGTACGGTTCCACCACCGTGTGGAAATACTGCTGTCAGGTGTTTGACTTTTTGACGTTGGCCGCT
Source organism: Kodamaea kakaduensis (assembly GCA_030558435.1). NCBI lineage: Eukaryota > Fungi > Ascomycota > Pichiomycetes > Serinales > Debaryomycetaceae > Kodamaea > Kodamaea kakaduensis. The sequence goes on from JAJMSN010000019.1 coordinate 59,044, forward strand.
ATAATAGACGGTAAGATTCTTTGTGTGCACGGAGGATTGTCGCCGGAGATCCGCATGTTGGACCAGATCCGTGTTCTCAGCCGTGCGCAGGAAGTGCCCCATGAGGGAGGGTTCTGTGACCTTGTGTGGTCCGACCCAGATAACGTGGACACATGGGCTGTGTCGCCAAGAGGCGCGGGATGGCTCTTTGGTTCGCGTGTGAGCAGGGAGTTCAACCACATCAACAACTTGAGCTTGATAGCTCGTGCCCACCAGTTGGTGATGGAGGGGTTCAGATACCACTTTAAAGAAAAGGACGTGGTGACCGTGTGGAGTGCGCCAAACTACTGTTATAGATGCGGAAACGTGGCGAGTGTCATGCAGGTGGGCGACGACTTGTCGCCCAACTTTAAGATCTTTAGTGCTGTCCAGGACGGCGATTTGGCAGCCAAGAACAGTGGAAATAAGCAGCAGAGAAGTGATTACTTCTTGTAAGAACTTCGAAGAAGTACTTCTTAGAAGTTCTTCGGAAGTTATTATGGGAAGCTGGGAAGTTCTTAGTACTTCTTTCTTCTTATGGGAAGTTATTATGGGAAGCTGGGAAGTTCTTAGTACTTCTTAGAAGTTCTTCTTATGGGAAGTTATTATGGGAAGCTGGGAATTTCTTGAGTTTCTTGTGGTGTGCAGTGACTACGGTGGCTTAACGATTAGTTGCATTAATGGGTAATTGTTAACGATTAATGAAAGCAGCAACAAACTTTGTTGTTGAGTGTGGTGAACACCGCATATCTCATCCGGATTAGAATGAACAATTATAAATTGTTTTAGAAACATGACAATTAGCTGAAGCAGAAGAATGATCTGATGCGACGCTTATACTTTTGTACAGTAGATAATGCAATGTTTAATGGGTATAAGAGTGTAGAACGAGCGGAGCGAGTTGTGAGTAGTTCGAGTAATGTTGAATGCTTGTGTAGGAAGTGCACTAAGCATGGATGAGCAAAGCTCATCCATGCATCATTTTTTTTCTCATCTTCATCTTCATCTTCATCTTCATCCTCATCTTCTCTAATAAGCAAATGAACAAATTCGCTTCGCTCATTTGCTCATTCTTGTTCTACAATTAGTACACTATGCTTATTTAATTCATCTTGTCTACTTATCTATGCAATAATCGAAGCAGCAATGCTACTCTTTTACTTCTTTCCCTTCCTTCTCTTTTACTTCTTTCCCTTTCTTCTCTTTCTCTTGATCCCAATAATCTTCCTCACATCATCAGAAACGTCACTCTTCTTATCACTCTTGGCTTCCTTTTTACCCTTCTTGTCGTTCTTACTCCTCTTAGCATCTCTTCCATCATCTTCAGCACTTCTCTTCTTTCCTCTTCCATCTTTTCTGTCCCTTCCATCTTTTCTGTCTCTTCCTTCTCTTCCTTCTCTTTTGTCTCTTCCATCTCTTCCTCCTTCTTTTCTTCCTTCTCCTTCCTCTCCCTCTCCCTTCCTAGCATTAAACACCTTTGCTCTTCTTCTCTTCACCACCTCTGCGTTCTCCACTGCAAACTCCACAATCAATCTTCTCTTGGAGATCCCCTCCAACTCCGCAATCTTCTTCTCGTCTTCCGACATCCCCTCCACGATCTCAGCGATCGACACCTCGTGGGCATTCAACCATCTCAATCCCATCAACGCGGCCTTGTGGTCTCTGAACTCAATAAATCCATAACCCCTACTACGTCCGGTCTCTCCGCTTCCCTTCACTTCCTGCACAACCTTGGCCTGTTTCACCACACCCTTGTGCTTGGCCTTCTTCTTCTTGCTCTCGCTCTCCTCAACCCCCATCTTGGCCTCCAATTCGCCCAACTCTTGCTTCAACTTGATGGACCTATTCACCTCCTCCTTGGAGAGCGGCTGTCTCTTCTCCTCCTTCACCTCGGTTGCAAACTGAACAACAGCCTTACGTCCCAACGCCTTCAATGCCTTGGCATTCATGGCTCTGGGCAAGTTTCTAATCGCCAATCTCGTGAGCGAAAGATGCAAACTTGGGTTCTTGTTCAATTGCTGGACACGCAACTTATACAGCTTTTCTCTAAGTTCGATATCGGTGGGGGTCAAGAACTGTGCCAACTTGGAGTTGGAGGTAATACGTCCTTCGTTCAACAAGAAAAGGTTACGCTTATCGCGGTCCTTGGACCCTTTACCAAGTGCCTCTTTCCTCTTCTCGCTATTCCTCTCAGCTAACTTGCTGGCAGACAGCCTGTCCACAGTTGGCGCAATTGACAAAATACGGCCTTGGTACACGTAGACTGGAGCAACGTCGTCGGGAATGAGAATGGACGTGGTGGCTGTGGTGGGGGCATTGTCCAAGCAGTCTTTGTAAGATTCTTCCTTGTGGAATGCAACAAACGCAGATCCTTTGGCCAATCCAGTGTCCTTGTCAACAACAGGAAGCGCGTACTTGACGGGTCCAAATTTGCTAAAGTGTTCTTTGAGAGAGTCTTCATCGGCGTCATAAGGAATGTTACGCACGAAAACAGAGAATGATTCTTGTTTGTTGGGGCGTTTCTCTTCATCTTCATCTTCATCATCTTCCATATCCTCATCTTCATCATTCTCATCCTCATCGTCATCATTCTCAGCCTCATCATCACTATTAATTTCATTCAATTTATCGAATTCTTCGTCAGAGTCGTCGTCCTCATCTTTTTCTTCCTCATCATCTTTTTCTTCATCATCCTCATCATCCTCATCATCCTCATCCTCCTCCTCATCCTCCTCCTCCTTCTCAAACGTTGGAACATCCTTATCTTTAACCTGCTCCCACTTACTCTTTTCCAATGCCAAATCAACAGCCACCTCTCTTCCGTCTATTTTCAATCCCTTCGATCCCTGCACCGCTTTATCTGCCGCCGCATGCTTTGCCATTGTCACAAAGGCAAATCCTCTCATCTGACCGCCTGTTTTCTTGGGAATGTACGCATCATGAACAGCTCCGTACTTTGAGAAGATTTTCTTCAATTTTTCGGGCTCTTTCAAGGTCCATGGAATGTTACGGATAATCAAACGTGCCTTTCTCTTTTCAACAACGGGCCTTTCTACCTTTTCCTTTTCCTTACCGTCTTTAGCGTCCTTTCTGTCTCTTCTCTTGGCAATATCCACACGAAGATACCGTCCTTGGAACTTGGTCTTTTTGGCCTCCACAAGAGCGGTTAACGTATCGTCGTCCATCGTAAAGGAAACAAACCCAAACCCTCTGGATTTCTGGTTCTCATCGTTCACAACAACAGCGTGTTTGACGGGTACGAACTGCGAGAAGTACTCTGAAAGCTGCTCAGAGGTCGCCTCGAAGGGAATCGACCTCACAAAAAGCGTTTTTCGATCAAGGTTGTCAGACATACTCAGTATTAGATTATGAAACTCTAGCTCTTATCAATAATTATCAATGACTCTTGACTCCAGCTTTAGTTGTAAATGACTCTAGCTTTAGTTGTAAATGACTCTGTAATCAATGAATAGACAAACTAAGAAGCTTTAGTCTGAAAAATGCGATGCCCTGAAAAAAGCTCATCGTATTTGGTAGCGCCACAAAACCGAATGGTACAAAGAAAACAACGATAACTACTTTTTATCGTGCCTACAAATCAGACGTCAATAAAACTGTCTCCATCACATGTTCCGATACTAGACGTTCCAGGCTATCAGAGTACAAACTATTAGACATTCCTTAATTTCGACTTTCAAACACTTCAACTACTCCACAAGAATCAATCGATTCAGTCGAATCAAGTATCACCAAAAGTATCACCAAACGAAAACTACAAGCAGAATCAACTATTAATTCTTGAATTCTACTTGATCTGTCTGATCTGTGTTATTGAAAAGTACACCTTTTGGACTCCGACTACCTAGACGATTCATTCTTTCTGTCTTGATACTTACCTACTTCTTCACACCTTGTACAATAGTTGGACTTTACCTTTTATAAACAACCCCAGGTGTCAACTACTCACTTCTTAATAACTAGGTGCCATGTCAAAAGTCCTACCAAACACTTACATTCCCCTTCTTTCGCACAAAATCACCGTCAACATCCTTTCTCGACTACCAAAATCGTCACTTCAACAGCTCCTTACATTGTGGGTAAAGTCTCCCAAAACTCAGCCCGAGTTCAGTGACCTTAACGGCGCAAAAACCCAGGATGAGCTCCACAAAGCCATTGTTGAGCTCGACGCTTCCAAGAAAAAGCTTATTGATTTAGTGGTGTTCCGCCTCTGGCCCAACGGTCTCAATCTCCTCCAATTGTCGCAGGTCGACAGTCAAATCATCATCGATAGGCCCAGCTCTTTTCTGTGGGTCAAGTCCGTGGTCACCGATTCCCTCAACAACGAAGTGTCGATCCTGCTCCACCCCGAGACGTTCCTCAAAAACTTGGTCGCAGAGTTGAGCAGTCTATACTTGACCTATGTCTACATTTGCAAACACCCCGAGATGCCCATGTATATGGTCCGGGTTCAGGTGTTTGACCTCCAATCAGTGAATGCCTCCATGAAGTCGATGAAGCCTCATATCGCCTCCAGAAGACCATTCTTCTTGGGCATACCCTACAACTCCCCGTATATCATCCATTCAACAGGCTCGGATATGGTCACTAGTCTAATCCTACAGGCAGTCGAGCGCACATTGCCCCAAAATGTGAATAATCTCTTGAGTATCCGAACCGACAAGAAACAAAAGCCCATTCAACTGCTTGAATCAATGCTTATTTTGAACGGAAACTCGAGGTTCAGAAAGAGTATGGGCATATGGATGCCATACGCAGACGGGAGTGCCGAGGGGACACCCTTTGAAATGGAGGAAGAAGTCCCTGATCAAAGAGGTGATACGTTGGAACAAATTGCAAATCTCAGGTTCAAGGGATCTATAGATGGGAAAATCAAATCCAAGAATGGAAGACCAATGTTGTTTGATGATGTGGAGAAGAGAGCGAAAAAGAGGAGAGTGGGTGATCTTTCACCCCATTCATCGGAGTTGGAGGAAAGAAACGAGTTTTCGTCGATTGCACCCATCCAGTACGCTGAGTTCACTATACTCGATAGTATCATGGGAGATGAGGACGCTTCAATAAAGCTCAAGTTCTCGGGTGCTGATGTGTTTGGGGGGTTACATGAGCTCGCGGTGATGACTGATGATAGAGAACGTATGGTTGTGGATCCTTCGATTGTACCGGGATACTTGACAGGAGAGGAGGGTGAGAGTTGTGGACGGGTGAAGGGGGGGAAGTTTTATAGGAATTGAGCAATTGAGCAACATTAACAATTGAGCGAAGCGAAAGTGTTCATGTTCGCTCAATTGTTCAAGTGTGCATGGATTTTCACCATCTCCGCTTCCATTCTTCAGATGAACTATGAGTGAACAATTTCGCTTTGCTCAATTGTCCAATATCAAATTCATTTCGCTCAATTGTGTCTTGAGTTCACCATCACCTTAAAGCTAGCTAATAGGGAACGTGAAGGAAAATGCAACCATCAAACATCAAATGAATATTGGTGCGCTCATCTATACTCAGAAGGTTGCAAGATCTAATCTCCATTGACAGGTTAACGTATCATTGAATACAGCTAGTGCTAGTGAGGGTGAAAAATCAGTGTGTGCACCGTTATCATTCTCCCAATTGCACTCTGTGATGAATTAACTAATCTTTACACACTCACAAGTCATTCTTCCTTCACACAATCTCGCTTCGCTCAATTGTGCTCGCTCAATTGTGCTCTAATGCCTATTTGGCCGGTATTTTTATAACAAGTTGAATCACCAACTTTTGGGTTTATACACAATTGTACTAAATGTTGACATGGGAGAATCATGTAGAGAAACTCAGTCTGTTCCTGTTTACAAGCACAACGAATCTATTAATGCGTCTTTCATATAAATGCAATAAGTGTATAACGGCAACCCATTCATATTCTTCCTCAGTTATATTCTCTCGATATACCTTTTTATTCTCTCACTCAATTCATCATCTGCGCTCTCCAACAACTCTCTCAACACCCCCACATCTTTGTGTTTGGCAGCCTCTGCTGCCGCCAGCTCCACGTCGCCTATTTTCATATAATCCTCTATTTTCATCGTGTAACTCAGATCATTGCTCTTGATATAGTGTGCAATGTGATCCTTTGGAGCCTTTTTCCTGATACATTCGTCGATGATCCTGCGGTACCCGATTGGCGATTGGCCGTGCTTTTGGACAAATTTGAAGAGACCGTCAAAGTCCTTGGTCCCTAGAAATGCCGTAATGGCAAGATTCCAGTAGTTTGACTCAGGAACTCTGAAATCACGTATAATCTGCTGGCACTGCTTGAACTGGTTGAGTCTTATGAGTCTAATAAGAATATCGGCCAATGACTTTTCTTGGTAAAAGTCCTCACGGAACACATCGCCCAACTTTTTCTGGAGTTCCAAAACCTCGAGCTCCTTTTCAAAAAGCCGTTTGAATCTCGGGTTTGTTGCACTGTTGATGGACTTGAGCAATCGAGATTTGTAATCCAGGTAATGAGGATCCGTATCGAGATCCCTTTCTTCTCGTTCCCTTTCTGGTCTTTCTTCTCTCCTCATGAATGCCGACAACCTCGATATATTCAACTCGTGGATCTTGTCTTCCTGTTTGAAAAACGTTTCCAATAGCTTGGTGTTGTGTTTACCCAAAGTATGAACCCAATACCCACTAATCAACTCTCCCGTCACAGTAAGCGAGCTTTCTGTATCGCCATCGGCTTTGAGCGTTCCTTCATTCTGATTCAACAATCTGAAAAATTTGGACCCTGGCAATGTGTCCTGGAGATATAAAAGCAACAAGGTTGCAAGATCGTCACTCCCAGATTGAAACGCCTTGAAAAGAGCCAACTCGTACTCTTTAAACTTGAGGAACTGCCCGATTTTTTTGTTGACACTGGGCTCGAGATTAATGAGCATTTTACAGAGATTGATCCGCCCCTCCTCGTATGCTGTTTCGAAAATGCGGTCAAGAGATGGGGAAAATAACCTGTTCTTATTCTCCACTTTCTTCACTTCTTTCCCCTTATGTTCGGGGTTGCCCTTTTTCCCCAATCTTCCCCCCACAATTTCGAACAATTCTTCATCGGACTTGTTCAATTCCTTCTTGATCTTTTGGCAGCACCAATCCACGTATATCACGCTGCTGTAATGGGAAACATCCAAAAGATCGACGATTCTCAAAGCGAGTAGATGCAAATCGCGCTTCACCAACATCTGGAGAAACTCTTCGGTGTCGATCAGACACAATTGGGGATACGTCAAAAACACACCCACTTCCGGCATCCTTATCTGGTTCAACACCTTCAAGTAGTTTAGTGTGTTCAAATAATGATCTGCGCGGTATCCGTCAAGGTACGCCTTTCCAAAGGACACAGCCTTCAAAGTCTTTTTCTGCCAATAGTGGTTGAATTCGTTCACCGCCACGTTCAAGCACGAGTTTATTGCGCCCTCGAGTGTTTTGTCTGTCTTCAACAACGAAATGTTGGTATCTGCCTTGGCGGGACTCGCCACCAACTTATCCACACAGTCCAAAAGAATACTACTTGGGTCCGAGGACCCAAGTTCAAACAACCTCTGAGTATCTTCTGGAACCTTACTGTAAAACGCACTTCCTCTGGAGCTTACAGCCAAAAGCCCATCTGGCTGAGTCTTGAGGACCGGTATTATGAACGATATCCCCATTCCAAGAAGATCGCTGTCGAGATCAACCAATGAGCTATCTTCAAAGAAGGAGATACTGCGTTGCCCAGGCCCAACCAACATGATTTCATCCTTCAACGAAAGAACAATTGCATCATTTGAACACCACGCAATTTGGTTGGGTTGGCCTACAGCAGACCCAGTGCTATACTCCAATAGCACGCGCTCAAACAGCGAGTTCACAATATGGATGCACTTGCCATTGTACAAGCACACAAATTGGCCATTGGGAGAGATGGATATGCTGGAGAAAGGACCGTCTGTAAGAGCATGGTCGATGAGTTCATAGGTATCCACACCGACATCGACATTGAGCGAGACCACAGTAGACTCATGGCTCGCAATAATACAAATTTTCTCGTCAGTGTGGACTTGGAGGTCGTGGACAGTGGAAAAGTCAACAGATATCGAATAGTTGGTGAATGTATCTAAATTGACCAAGTAGAATTTAAATGGAAGGTACAACACAAGATAGTTTGAAGAACAGCGGCAATGTAACACCGACTCCTGTGCGTCTCGATCAACTCCATTTGCCTGCTCTTTCTCCCCCTCTTTACCCTCTCCACTCAATTCTATCACATCTTTTGTGTACAGATACTCGTTGAAACTTCCTTTAAAATCACGGTAATAGCGTATCCTCCCTCTGTTGAGAATGACCACCAAGTCCTCTCCTCTGAAATCAAAGTCCACGATATGATCATCGGGTCTGCTGTTATATACCAACGTCCACATCTTGTTTCCACTCAAAGAATATATATCAATGACACTGGGGAACTTGGAGGCGGGAGTGAGTGCAAGAAGAGTTCCGTGGGTGGAAAATCGGCATGTGTAGTCGGCAAGATTTAGGGGGAATGAGTCGTATACTGGACGGTGGGTATAGTAGACATCATGAAGACGTTGCCACGAGATGTTGGGGTTGGACATAACTCAATATTCAATAACTATTCAACTATTACTATTCAACAACTATCACTATTCAAACTAGATTTAGTCGATAATAATTTGAAGTCAATAACTAATGGTGGTCAATAACTAATACTGAAGTTACTTGATGGTAGTCAATAACTAATGGTAGTTAACTTAATGGTAGTCAATACTGGTTAGTCAATAATTAATGGTAGTCAATAATTGATGGTAGTCAATAATTAATGGCAGTCAATGAATGGTACTTGGATGGTTGAAATGGCTAACTTTAATGACTTATTGAATAGTATGGTAATCAATTTGGTACTCAATTACCTATCTCTTCTTGTTGATTATAGCCTATTGGTACCAATGTTTGGTGGATTAGGCGGTTCAGATTTTCTATCGTCTCAGAAAAGAGAATAAGATCGGTTTAATAATCAATAACCAAGAGGACTCTACCACAATACTAGTGACCTATTATCAATCTACATAATAGCATAATCTATCACTAGTATCAATCATTAATCGACATTACTATCGATCATAAGGAAAATTGGTCTATCTATCGTTTGCGAAATCACCACTAGCTTGCCATCAGTTGTCAATGTACATAACCCTCGTTTCTTCAGACAACCATCGATTCATTGTGCTCAAGGAGGTTGCACTGATATCGTCTGTGCTCAAGAGTGCGGATGGGTTTCAGGAAGGTCAAACCGGAGTCATCAACCTCGAGATGGATGGTGATATCCTCGAATGCATAGTGGAGTACTTGTACTATAATTACAAGTACAAGGACCAAGCTGAGAGTGGTAGTGTGCCTGAGTTTAAGATACCGACTCATTTGGCATTGGAGTTGTTGGTGAAGGCGGATTATTTGGATATATAGACAATGAGCAGACAATTCGCTTCGCTCATTGTCTGAGAGTGTCTGAGGCAACAAGAATGCTAAGGAGATTGCTAGAAGAGACTAAAAGGAATGCTAGCAGAGAATTCTAACAGAGAATAGACTAAAAATATTCTAGCGGAGTAATACTAACAAGGTCACTAAAGGTTGCTTCAATTCCTGAGTTTACTTTTACCAGATCTGCACCAGTCAACAGAGTCATAGGGACTAGGTATTCTGACATTATAAACTGTACTATAGGTAATATAAGAAGATAGAGAATAGTAACTAAACAGAAGATGAGTTCTAGGAAGATTTATGGAAGAGATGTTAGATGAAGATAGATATAGATGAAGAGATGTTAGATGTTGATATAGATGAAGATAGATATAGATGAAGATGGATGAATATTAAAAACAGATCAACATTAATGAGTATAGATGAGTACAGATGAATATAGATGAATATACTGACCATCAATCATTTATCGCACCAAAGCGTACAATGAGCACTGATTTTGTTCCCGTTAATAGTTGTCAATTAGTGCACCGTTTGCAACAATTGATGCTATAGATTACTTTATGATCATATTATGAATGGATTGTTTGAGGGTACTCCTGAATTCTATTCAATTGTTTGCTTCAATAGCTCCTTTCTCCTGTTAGATCATATTACTAATCCTCTTCCATTCTTTCACTCTTAAATCCTTAATTCTCTCTTTACTCATTCTTCTTCTTTCTTCTTATTTCATCTCCTAACCTCCTTGATTCTCTGTTCTATCTTGTCTAGTCTGTTTTAGTCTCATATCATTTAGTGTTCTCTCTATCTTTTATCTTTATCTTTATCTTTATCTTTTCTATCTTTTCATGTCCCTCCTAGAAACCCTCACGAAAGAAGTCAATTCCTTCAACAATGCCGGTGAAGCGGCCATGCAGAACCTCCTTGATGAGTCCGACGCCTTTCTCGAGAGTCTCAGGGAAAGCTCGCTCGACGACACGCCCCTCGATCTGCTCTCCACAAAATGGTATAAGAACTCAATTGGCCACCTAAAGTCCTACAACTCAGGCGTAAACAAGTTCCTGAAGGTGCTCACAAACTCAGACTTTATCAACCTAGACGATGCCTACACTTTTCCCTTGGACTTGAGTAATGTTCCGGAGGTAGAGAGAGAGGGGGAGAGAATAAGAGAGGATAAAGAGAGGGACGAGGAAGATGATGATGAAACAGAAGAAAAACATGCATATTCAGACAAGTACATATCAAGCATTTCAACTACCTCAACCAACTCAGTCAACCTATCAAACAACTCAGCCAACATCTCAAGTCCTTCCCTTACCCACACCCGCTCCCTTCTCATCAAATCAATTCTCCTTCACCTTCTCAAAATTGGCCAGTGTGATGTGGTCAAAGATGTGGCTGGTGAGATTCCAGGCAACTTCACCATCCAAGAGAACTATCTCTCCAAGTTTGAGTTCCTCAAGTCCGTCATGGATGACATCATCAACAAGCATGATCTCACACAAGCCCTCACGTGGTTCAGAACAAAGTACAACCGCGCGGTCTCTGAAGAACTCTCCCAAGGCAGGCTCTACAACTCGCGAAAGTACGATGAGGTTGAGCTCAGGTTCCATCTCCTTCAGTTTGTGCTCCTTCTCAATGGTGGGGGCAAGTTCTCCATGGACAACTCCATCAACGCATACATGTATGCCAAAGACAACTTTATCAAGTTTTTCGAAGACTGCTTGGACATTATTGCGCCTCTCATCACCCTTCTTGTGGTTCAGACCGAGGACGACTCCTTTGCCATGCACCACATGCACAATATGATGCTGGAGTTTTTCGTCAAGTTGAAGGGCGAGTTCCAGGGGTCGCAAATGAGCAAGAATAGCGACCTTTCGAAATATGTCTACGAGCTCCTCAACCACTTTGAGGATATAGGGAGCAACCAGGCCTTGTTTGTGGACTTGGCCAACGATTTCATCGCAGAGTTCTGTAAGGACCTCGGGCTCTCGAACGACTCCTCGCTTTTCCGCAGCTTGCTAGCAGGGTTCATCTACCTCCCGAGCTTCTACAAGTATAAGCGCATCCAGTCGAGAATGGGGTTGTCGTTCGAGGGACGCAAGAAGGACCTCCCGTTTCAGTTACCGGACGCACCACGGTTCTTGTTCAACTTTCACTCGATTTTCATCTGCCCGATTTCAAAGGAGCAGTTGGTGCCGTTGACGGAGCACAGGCACAAGAGGAAGAGGATTGACGAGAGCCCGTTGGTGGTGTTGAACTTGTGTCAGCACGTGGCGTTGAGGGAGAGTGTGTGGCAGTTGTCGAATAAGGGAGTGGATGCGTTCAAGTGTCATTATTGTTATAAGAGTCATAAGTATACGGATGTGAGTGATGGTTACTTTATAGATTTATAACATCGAACAATTGAGCGAAGCGAAATTGTTCGATGAGAACACTTGGAACAGAGAATAGTTGGAGCAATTTAGCGAAGCGAAATTGCTCGATATTGAGGTAACAGTTGAAACATCGAACAATTACCCAATTGTTCGATATGGAGAGAACAGAATAAATGAGTGATTCGATATTGAGAGAACAGTTGAGAACAATTGAGAACAATTGAGGAAGCGAAATTGTTCGATGGGAACGGTTGAAACTTGAACAATTGAGTGAAAACGTTTGGTATGAGGAACAGTTGGAACAAGAGTATTTTGAGGGAGCAGTTGAGAACAGTTGAGAACAATTTCGCTCCTCTCAATTGTTCGATATGGAAAAACGCAGCAACAATTGAGCGAGACAAAATCATTCGATATGAGAGCAGTTGGAACAGCAGTGGAGAACTGTTGAGAACAATTGGGAACTGTTGAGATAATTTTTTGAGAGAACAATTCGAAAAAACAGTTTGAGAGAACAGTTGAGAACAGTTGAGAACAGTTGAGAACAGTTGAGAACAGTTGAGAACAGTTGAGAACAGTTGAGAACAGTTGAGAACAGTTGAGAACAGTTGAGAACGGTTGAGAAAACAGTTGAGAAAACAGTTGAGAACAGTTAAAACAGTTGAGAACAATTTCGCTCCGCTCAATTGTTCATTCCACCATCTGGGCATCTGGCTGGTCCAGAAACTCAGTATATAGAAGTTAATGAAGAAGTAACAAATGTAGCTGTAATAGCAGTATACTTTTCCTACTAGTAGTCATTTTGCTCTAAAATACAAATCAATTTTGCTTGTATCTTATTCGAACAATGAGCGAAACGAATTGTTCGGATTGTAGTAGGCGTACTACTGTTAGATATCTTTTGCATGTTCTTTATATCAAACATTATCTTCGCACTGTTAATCCACCGAACAATTCGCTTCGCTCATTGTTCGATCATTATTCGATCATTGTTCATCTCATTTTTTTCAGACATGTTCTCCTCCCCCTCAGTCCTTGGGGATCACTGGATTCCCCTCCATTCTACCCCCGTCACATTCTCTGGCGACCACTTCCAGACGGCCATGCTCAACCTTATAAAAAACCCCAACATCAACTCCACCGTCATCATGCGTGCAGACATTCTTAAAGAAAACCACTACGATCCAAAAGGCACCACTAGTTTCGTGAGCAAAAGCATTGACGAAGTGCCCTCGTTTCCCGAGAGTTCGGAACCCGTGTTGACCAGGAACCTCGACTGGACCGAGTTCAAGAGAGTTTCCACTAATTTCACGCCCAAGTACGATATTTTGCGCAGAATTATTCCTAGAAACCCTTTCAAAGATGAGATAATAAATCAAACGTGTACGATAGCAGAAGGGTTGGTTGATAGGAATGATAATGAGAAAGAGGCAAATGGGGAGGTAAATGAGGTAGAAACAAATAAGGGAGAGGTAGAGGTTGAGGTAAATCAGGTGACAACTTCTACTGATGACATCCTTGTTACTTATATTCCCCACATTGATGATCCTGAGCACACGCCATTTTACCTCCCACCAGTCCGTGCTATTGGTATTCTCTACCAGGCGAACCCCCGCTCGCTTTCCATACACTACCTTCCCTTTAACAAGACCTTTTCTCTTTCACCCAACGACCGTTCTGCGCGCATTGCCCTCCGTCTTCTCCAGACCTCGGCCAAGCACTCACACGGTGTAGAGAAAGGCTATGAGAAACGAGTTAACCACGACCTCTTGGTCCAGAAAGAAGCGTTCCAGAACACATACATCATGCTCAAGAAAAAGTACTCTGCGAAACTAGTGAGCGAATGGGTCGAGAACACGGACCCCAAGAAGCACGTGTTTGAGGACCTTGCGATTGCGGCGTTTTTGATCGAGTTCTGGGCCCTGAAACCGGCCTTTTGCGACAAGACAAAGTTCGAGTTCAGAGACCTTGGGTGTGGGAATGGGCTCCTAGTGCACATTCTCTTGATGGAAGGTTACAAAGGAAGTGGAATGGATGCGCGTAGACGAAAATCGTGGGCAATGTACCCATCACACGTCCAGGAGCATCTCCATGAGCAAATCATTATACCCAGTGTATTGTTGAAACCGCACCCGGGATTGACCAAGGTGATTCCTGGGATCGAAGATAACGGGAGGACGTTTTATGGCGATACGGTGTATACTAGCGGGTCGCTTCTTTCGTCGGAACAGGTCTGCACGGCTGAGTTTCCAGAAAACACATTCATTATAGGCAACCATTCGGACGAACTCACCTGCTGGATTCCGTTGTTGGGGTACCCGTTTATGGTGATTCCGTGCTGTTCACATGCTTTATCGGGGGCACGTAAGAGATATGGAAAGAGAAGAGAAAGGGAGGAAAGGAAGGAAAAGAAAGAGGTGAAAAAGAAGGAAGAGGTGAAGGAAATTAAAGAAAAAGAGGTGATTAATGTGGATAAGGGAAGTGTGGATGAACAGAAAGATAATGAAGATACTAAGGAAGACACAAGAGATACTAAGGAAAATACCAAGGAAAATACCAAGGAAGATACCAAACACAAGGAACACACCAAGGAAGACACCAAGGAACACACCAAACACAAGGAACACACCAAGGAAGACACCAAGGAACACACCAAACACAAGGAACACACCACTGAGGACTTGAGAGCACTTCCAAAAACACCATTCAAACAAAAGCCTCACCCAAAACCCCAAAACTCGTCTTCTGCGTATGCCTCGTTGGTGGACCATGTGGAGGAGTTATCGTTACAAATGGGATGGGAGCCAAAGAAGGAAATGTTGAGGATTCCAAGTACAAGGAACGCTGCGATCGTGGGAACAGACAGGTTACACGAGACCAAAGAAGTAAGGGAAATGCGGGTATACGATGTGTTGGCATTGGAAGGAGGTGCGGAGGGATGGGTAGAGAATGCCATGAGTTTGATGAGCAAGGCACCAAGAAATCATTGAGAAGTGGAGGTGAATAGAGTGAAGATAATAGAAGATAGAAGATAGAAGATAGAAGATAGAAGTAATAGAAGATAGAAGATGGAAGATAGAAGATAGAAGATAGAAGATAGAAGATAGAAGTAATAGAATTAAAAGTGGACTTTACCTTAAAAGCAATTTATAGATATTCATAAAAACCAACTTCATCCTTTAATTTTACTTCCTGATGACCATTTCATTACATCTTCTTTTAATGCGTATACATTTTCAATGCCTTGTTTTCTAATTTTTCCTTTTTTGGACCTCAAAAATCATCCACCATGACTGGAGCGAATTCACAGTAAGTAACATTGACGGAGAGGACATGAACGACGCGTATTATAATGATTATATTTGTACAATGCTGCTTTCTAATCACGGGATGAAAATATGGCTTCAGCCAGACTCAACCAGAGAACTAGAATCAACCAGACTCCCAGCCTGCATCACAAGATCCAGCAGATGACTCATGTGTCCTTTGACAGTTGATACGAAATGCCCTTTCACAAGAGGTGAAACGAAAGATAGACGTTTACATCTGCCACTTTTCTGGTATTCTACCATACTGCTGTTAATCTGCACTGATCTAAACTGGACAATCTACAAAACTGACAATCTACAAAACTGACAATCTACATCACTGACAATCTACATAACTGGCAATCCACATAAATGACAATCTCCACAAACAGGCAATCTAATCGTTATTAATCTATTATCCCATCTGCTTTTTTGTTTCTTGTACTAACTACAGGTTCCAACAACTCGAAAAACTCGGTGAAGGTACCTATGCCACCGTCTACAAAGGCAAAAACCGTACCACCGGTGCCTTTGTTGCCCTCAAGGAAATCAACCTCGATTCCGAAGAAGGCACACCGTCCACTGCCATCAGAGAGATTTCTCTCATGAAGGAGTTGGACCACGAGAACATTGTGACTTTGTACGATGTCATACACACCGAGAACAAGCTCACTTTGGTGTTTGAGTACATGGACAAGGACTTGAAGAAGTACATGGAAGTCCACGGAAACCGCGGGGCACTTGACTTGAAGATTGTCAAGTCCTTCATGTTCCAGCTCCTCAAGGGAATTATGTTCTGTCACGACAACAGAGTGTTACACCGTGACTTGAAGCCTCAAAACCTCTTGATCAACAACAAAGGCGAGTTGAAGCTCGGGGACTTTGGTTTGGCCAGGGCATTTGGGATCCCCTTCAACACCTTCTCCAACGAGGTCGTCACCTTGTGGTACCGTGCTCCCGATGTGTTGCTTGGTTCCAGAGCCTACACCACGCTGATTGATATCTGGTCGGCGGGCTGTATCTTTGCTGAGATGTGTACTGGTAAGCCCTTGTTCCCAGGCAGTGCGAACGAGGACCAGTTGATCAAGATCTTCCGCTTGATGGGAACACCTAATGAGCGCACCTGGCCAAATATCTCGCAGTACGAGAACTACAAGAAGGACTGGCAGATCTACATCCCACAGGACTTGCGTTTGATTGTGCCGAACCTCGACTCCATGGGCTTGAACTTGTTGCAGAGCTTGTTGCAGATGAGACCAGAGGCAAGAATCACAGCAAGACAGGCCTTGCAGCACCCATGGTTCCACGAGATCACCAACCCAACCGCACCAATGCACCATTTGGGCGATCCATACCAGCAGCAGCAGCAACAGCACATCCAACACATGCCTCAGCAGCATAGATAGTGTTGACTGAAGTTAAGTGAATAAAGTTGACTAAGGTTTAAGTGGCTAAGGCTGAAGTTTAAGTTGGCTGAAGTTTAAGTTGGCTGAAGTTTAAGTGGCTAAAGTTTAGGTGCTAGTTTGAGGAGCTATTTTGTGAGCTAAATTAGCCAGGTTGATTTAGGGTAAGTATGGGGATGAGTCCTGTTGACAGGATCAATGTATGATGTAAATTTTAGATGAGCGGTGTAGCAGAAGATAAGGAGTGTATGAGGGTTCATTTTTTCGTTACAGACTGCTATTATTCAATTACAGTATCTATAAGCCTACCTTAGGTCATGTCTTTTACATTCACAATTCTTTCATAATCATTAGTTATCACTTCTCATCTTTCTCTCCTCATGCTAACAGCAGCAAAACATCCAACTTGGGCTCGCTAAAGACTTCCAACAATTTGACCAACCTCGAGCTCCTCAACTCCACCACACACCGCCAAATCTCATGGTCTTCGTTCGTGGAATTGGGTCTCTGGTAGAACACCTCCAACACCCGTCTCGATGCACTCAACATACGCGAATCCCCACTTTCGTGAAACAGCCTGAACATATCAACCACAGTTGATTCCGCGATGGGATCTCGTCCTAAGTCGAGGATCTGATCCACAGTTTTCAAGAGGTCAACGTCTGGATCTGCATGCAAATCATCCTTTTCAGCCACTCTCTTCAACATCCTATTTCTGTTCATCACGTAATGAAACTTTCCAAGCACATCCACCAACTGTACTGTTCGTTTTGTAGCCTCATACAACTTTTCTGGAATCTCCTTTTGGTCCCATGCCACGTTCCTGTACCATCCATCCTCCAAGTGCCCAGTTACATTCTCATCTGGGTATATCCACAGTGGAAGGTACCTTTCCCTCCACGAGTCTATCATTTCTTGGGTCACCTCCAAAGGCTCAAAGTCTTGGCCGCGTTTCATGACATGGGCCAACTTGATCTCGAGTTCTTTGAACTTGTCTCTAAAGAAACTCGCTCTTGATGCCACAGAATACGACACCATTTGGGGAGGTAGTATGGGCACATACTCATTTTTTGACAGCTCTAGCACTTGATAAAGCTCAGAGAGTTCTGGGGATTTGAGTCTCCCATAACACCTGTGTGAAATACGTTCCAACATGGTGTGCATGTTATATCCCTTGTCCAAACGATCGTACTTTAATCTTTCAAGGACCCCTGCCGATATGAGCGGTTCAAGGAGCACATTCTCCAGGACAGCCGTTCTGTCCAACTTGACGAATGTATCGAGCAACTCAAAGAGAAGATCGGAGATCTCTCCAAGATAAGTCTCTTTTCTACGCACATCATCGTCCAAGTCACGGAAACCCAACCTGACTCTGAAGTCCCTGATTCTCTCGTAGTAGTACGAGAACTTGGCGCCAAAAATCCACACATTCAATCTTTCGTTTAGGTCCACCGTGTAGTGCATACGAACCATGCTCCAGACGATCTGCTCGTTGTACCCGCTTTTTGCATCGTAGCGCAACACCTCATGGAGTTCCTTGTTCAAATAAGGAAGCTGCGACGGGCCTGCAACAATGTAGATTCGAGCAAGGATTTCGGGTGGTAAATCAATAAGAGAGGTTGGAACAAGATCTCCCTTTCCGTTCGTATTACTGAGTACCTTTTCATCTGTTTCCATGATATCGTCCCTTCTGTAATTCATTTCCTCCATTCTTTCATTCATTTCCTCCATTCTTTCATCCATTCCATTCCCTCTATTCCCTCTAACCTCTCTATCTTCCATTCTGCCATCATCCAATCCATCATCCATTCTATCCATTCTCATTCCATCCACTCCCTCATTCGTAGATAAACCTCGGTCTCCCTTTATTCTCTTTCTGGATGAGTTCCCCTGGATCTGCCTTTCATCTGATTTGCGTTTGGCAGAGACCCTCTTTCCGGGGTTGATGAAGCCCATCACGAAGATCGAACACAAAATTAGAAACTGCGAACATTTGAGCGAACAATTGAGCGAGCAATTGAGCGAACTCACAATTGAGCGAAGCGAAATTGTGAGTGAACATTCCTAGAATCCCTCATAATCTCTCCTTGTAGATCTTTTTTTCTAGAGAATATAGAACTAGAGAATCTTTATAGAATTGAAAATTGCTAGTATGAAAATACTAGAAATGCTAAATCCGTAGAATGTGTGGGAATCTGAACATGTATACGGAGTACTAGAGAATACTGAGACTACAGAGTATTTCAGAGGATACTGAGACTACGAAGTATTATAGAGAAGACTGATTTATCATTAGCTTGTCAAAAACAATTTCCTTTACGTTTGGTTACCAACAGATCACATTCCCTCTTAACTGATGAATGCTAATGAAATGCAGTGTTCCACACCCCTTAATAAGCCGCTTAAAATTGCATACCAAGTATTTTTTATCTAGTTAACGTTCCTGTATCTTCCCAGTCAACGTTCCTCCATTAGTATCTTCCCAGTTACCGTTACCCAACGAAAGTATACCAGCAAGATGGAGTATCAGGTCTTCCAATACTCTTTTTACAATATCTTTTCTTCCATTATATTTTCCATCATACAAGAACCAACGACTGTACCCGAGCCTACAATATCTAATCGAAATCCTCCTTCACTATGCATATTCATCAAACCATCTCTTGTAATTACCGTATCGATCGTATTTGGCTGGTCGTATTTGTGGCGTGGTACCCCACATAACGGTGAAAAATTCATGTGAAATGGAGCATCAATATCACATGAACAAAATTTACACTCTTCGATCTTCATTGGAGTGAAAAAAGGAGATCAGAACAGGTGATGTTAAGACTGTTGAGGATGTTTGTCATCCAACTGTTTCACAAATTCATATCTGTTCTCAATTGTCTTGTCTATTCAACGATTCGTACCATTTGTTCTCATTAGTTCAATTGTCTAATTATTCATTTCAGTTTACTCGTTCATGTGTTCTCATGTACTCATTGTCCAATTGTTCATTTCAGTTTATTCGACCAAAAGCTTCCCTCATTTGTTCTCAATTGTTAATTGTTCAGCTATTGAACAAATGAGCGAAGCTCATTTGTTTCAACTTCAGTCTATTCGAACAAATTCGCTTCGCTCATTTGTTCTCAGTCTACAGTTCGTTTCTGTCATTTCTTAACTCGCTAGCAAGTTTATAAATAGATCAATAGATCACTAGTTCTTGAACTGGTCCTCAGTCACACCTGCTCCCATGGCAGCGGTCGAGGTCACACCTCCCGACACCATCTTCAACAAGCCGTCAATGTACTCGGCACCACTCCACTTCTGGTGCTTGACAACCTCCACGCCCTTCTCAATCTCCAACTTCTGGACGCTCTGTCCGTATGCCTGCATTCCTCTCTCGGCGTACTGTCTGGAGAAGTCGTCCACAGCCAAGGCGGTGGTGTGCAATCCTGCCAAGGTGATGAACTGCCAGACGTAGCCCAACTTACCCAATCTCTCAATGTAGGTCTTTTGCTCGTCCTCTGGCATGGCCTTGTTCCAGTTGAAGGATGGCGACAAGTTGTAGGCCAACCACTGGTTGGGGTACTGGGCCTTGACACCGTCGGCAAACTCCTTGGCCTGGTTAAAGTCTGGGAGCGCACTCTCCATCCAGATCAAGTCCGCGTATGGTGCAAAGGCTCTGCCTCTCATCACAGCACACTGGGTACCACCCTGGTATCTGTAGTAGCCCTCTCTGGCTCTGGAAGCCTCCCAGTTAAAGTAGATGTCCTTGCCCAAGATCTCTCTGGCCAACTGTCTGGCCTCCTTGTTGGAAGCGTGCGACAATGGGTTGACCTTGTCGGTGAACTTCTTGATCAAGGCGTCCTTGTTGGAAAAGTTACCAGCCTTGATCTCGTCAATGACAGCAGTGGAAAAGAGCTTGACACCCGCAGTCTTGGTCCACTTGGCCTCAATGGCTCCCAATTCCTCACCAGAAGCACCCCTGCCCTCAGCAGCAGCCAACAAGGCAGAGAGGTCCTCAGCATCTGGGTTGGTGGCACCAGCAATAAAGTAGTGGTCTCTGTGGTCAATGGTGGAGGTGATCAAGGTGGCAGCCTCGGAGTCGGTTCTGGCAACAGCCAAAAGATCAGAGCCCAAGATATCGGCACTGGCTCTGATGGAAACCAATCTGTTAATGTGCTCCTGCACTGGGACCAACACCTTACCAGCCATGTGACCACACTTCTTGGTACCTGGGGCCTGGTCCTCAATGTGGATACCGGCAGCACCTCTCTCCACAAACATCTTGGTCAACTTGATGATGGCAGTGAGACCACCGTGACCAGTGTCGGCATCAGCCACAATTGGTCTCAAAAAGTCAATGTATGGGGTCTTGGCTCTCTCCTCCTTGGTCATGTTCAATCTCTCCTCCCTCTGCTTTCTGTCGTGGAAAAGCTGAGCAAACCAAAGGTGCTCCACCTTGTTGGGAACAGTGTCCATGGGGTAGTCAGCCAAGTCTGGAGATGGCTCGTTGGAGGTGGAGGCAGTCGAGGAACATTGCCATCCGGAAACGTAGATCGAGTCCAAGTACTTGGCCATCTGAGCAACGTGGATGGGGTCAAGCGCACCAAAAGTGAACGAGGTGGTCTTGTTCTTGTCGTGCTCAGTCAACACCTTGTACAACTTCTTGGCCTGGTTGTTGGATGGGTAGTCAATCTTGAGAGTACCTCTCTTCTTGGCGATATCCTCAGCGGTGTAGATACGCTTGGTCTTGTTCCAACGGGGGTGCGACCACCATTGTTTGATTTCGGAAACTTGGTCCTGGAAGAACTTCTCTTCCTCGTTGATGTCGATAGCAGTGTAAGGCATTTTGATGGTGTTGAAGAGTGGATTTTCAAGTGTTTAAATATGTTTTCATTACCCCGGATTACCACATGCCTCGGATAAGGGGAAGAAAGGGAACACAAAATAGCAGAAAAAAGATGCTAGATAGACAGACAGACATAGACGTGGACATGGACGTAGACATGGACAGGCCAGGGCAATACAAGCTATAAGGTCGAAGATTCTATAGTTAGTTATGTCAATGTGTAAATGTACCACCAACGAAATCTTTGCTTGTGCACACATTGGCAGGGGCACCCTGTTCCGAAAATCGGACCCGAAGTTGCTGTTTAGCCGGGTTCCGAGGAATCCCCACAAAACAAGTCCGAGGACACGTGAAGAATTCGGGGGAGCGGCACAAAAGAGACAAAATTAACAATAGGTGGGAGGTTAGGAGGAGGGAGGAGGTGGGAAGAAGTATGGAAGGTTCAGGTAGTGATAGTCAGTTCTAGTGATAATGTCTAGTATGTCTAGTGGTTTTGTCCAGTATGTCTACTATGTTTACTATGTCTACTGATTATGTACTAGAGTAGCAAGATTGAACTGAATAGTTATAGGAGTCTTTCTTGTCTAGCAATGAATGCTATGGCGTGAGTCACAGTGAAAAATACAAAAAGGGTAATACCGAACTGCCGAAACTGAAAAATTAGCAGACATAGTGTGACAACAGTAGTGATAATGTGATAAGTTGTGGTTGAAATTGATGTGGATGAGAATTGAGGATGTATGAAATGGATAGCACTTAGATGGCATGGATAGTGGATAGCATAGACAGACCGTTCTTAGTTCTGTTTCTGCAAGATGTCCTCTGGTATCTGATGAGATCAGCTTCCGTTGCTCCGCAATTCTATATGCAGTATTTTGTGGGGCTAATAGGAGACTAGCCAAGTGTCGATCGAGACAAGAATGATAATTCAAAGTAAGAATGATTAGAGGGAGTCTAGATTGGATGCGACATAGATCTGGGATATGATCAAGATATGATCAAGATATGATCTAGTATATGATCTAGTATATGATCAGGATATGATCAAGATATGATCTAGTATATGATATACATTAGCATTGAGCTAAATGAAGGTGATACGATGACTCAATTTACGTCTCACATTCACGTGAGTCGACAGTATTATTTGAAAACTGAAACCGTTGGGTCCACAAGTCAACTAAGTTGGGCAGCCATCGTTTTCATCGTTGGGTAGTGAAGAATTTAAATATTCTTTCAGAAGTACATGCGGTCGTAGCCTACATCCTTCCATTTTTTTCTTTCTTCCCACTTCTTTCCATGTTCATTTCCTTTGTCTACTTCCCCATCTCTTCATCCATCTCTCATCTGCTTATCTATCTTCTACTCTTCTTCTGTCCTTAGTTATCTTCTCTTACTTTACTTCTGTCCTTCTTATTTTCTTCCTCATCTACTTTCCTTCTTTCCTTCCCTTCCTTCTCTTCCTTCTCTTTCCTTTGTTATCTTATCTTTCTTCTCTCGTATCTTCACCTTTTCGTTATCTTTCTGTTCTTCTTTACGTCATCGCCAACAATTCATCTGTCTGTGTTTGTACTTCCAACAAGGTTCCACAATACAAATATTCCCGAACGAACAATGTCTCCAAAATAGGCAATTTCACCTCGAATAGGACTTTTCTACTTGGATAGGAATAATACGCTTGATTAGGAAAACTTGACGATGCGGGAGGGCAATTTCAGAGAGTTAGTGTTGGGTGTTGAGCATCTGAGAATATGAAGAATATGAACTGAATATGAACTGAATATGAACGAGAACGAACGAGAATGAACTGAGAACGAACATCTGAGCATCTATCATCTGATCTACCGTCTAAAGCCTCCATTATCCATCATCATCATCTATTGGCACTTCGTCACTCGTACCTTGTTTGTCTGCAGGACAGAAGAGTCTCATGTAGAGAATAATGAGGAAAGCGTTATGAAGAGGCTGACATCAAATTAACTAATGGAATTAACTAAATTGAGCCAGTGCATATGCATACAAAAGAGGAAGGAGAGGGATGGAGTTACGAGAATGGGAGAAATATGGAAGAATTGGAGATTGGGATGGAGCAATTGTGGAGAATTGAGAATAAGGGAGGTGAAGAATTAGAGAGGTGGAGTAATTGTGGGAGTAAGGAGATGAAAGGGAGATGGAGAAGTACAAGTAGAAATAAGAAGAACTAGGGAGATGGAGAAGTAAGTAGAAATAATCAGATGAAGTCTTGACTGACTGAATTTTGAACAAATGAGGTTCTTAAGATCGAAAAAATGAGCAATTGTAAGATCGAACATGGATTTATTTTAAAGAATCGAACAAATTAGTCAATTATTTTGAAGATGGAACAAATCCGCTTCGCGCATTTGTTCGCTTTGTTCGCTCATTTGTTCGATCATACATCTTGAGTTCTTCCGAACTGAGGAGAGTTTGAGTTGACCACAAATTTCATTTCCCAAAACGGCAATTCATTTACGAAGCAAGGTGGGCAAAACTACATGAAAGGCTGAGTAAAGGCGAAGTGAACAGGACGAACAGGACTCCACCAGTCCGTAACCTCATCAACACTCACGATACGCTGTACACGATACACTGTATACATCAGTTACTCACTCACACTGTACTACAATTCACTACACTTCACTACACACCACTCTACTTCACATTTTATTGTGCCTGAATTTTCGGACACCACCGTCTTCTCCCCGTTATGCACTTGCCATGAATCACAAACGTTCGCAAAGGGATCATAATTGATGAGGGGGTATCTCTATTAGCGTTTCCAGTAGCGTCAGTCTGTCTTCTGTCTTCAGTCTGTCTCCAGTCTGTCTTCAGTCTGTCTTTAGTCTGTCTACTATCTATTGTCAATCTATCTCCATCTGCCAAAAATCTACCCTAGTCTCAGTAATCTATTACCTCCTCCACTTATCTTCTCCCTCCACTTCTTCTCTACTTATCTTACATTCTCCACTTGCCTCAGCCTTACTAATAACCCTAATACATGCCCCACTTTCTCCCAGTTGGGAACTTCCACTTAGAACTTTTAATTCTTCTATCAACTTTTAGTCTCTTTAGTCGATTCAAGACTATAGAACATCTATTGACCAGTCAAATACCAATCACCCTTCAACAGTTCTCCAGCCACGTCTCTGCCAAGCCTGGGTTTTTCCGACCCCAGATTGTTCTTCTCCACATGCTTCTATGCCCCTTGCTATTTCCTCTTTCACTCATAACTTTATCTGTTTTTGAGTCCACATTGCTGCGGTTATCAGGCGGATCGTTAAAAAATCCGGCACAAAAATCCGCATCTTAAAAGCATCTAAAAAGCTCGCTTTTGCTTCGTCTTTTGCTTCACTTTCATACTTCAAAATGGCTCTTTTGCCCGAGAACCTCCTTCCCTACCTCGAATACATACCAGACATCCACAGCGCCGTCAACGTCTTCATGACCTTGACTCCGTTGTTCTCCTACGGTTCAACCTGTCTAGGCATCTACAGACGACAGTCCTCCACTGGCTTCTCAATAGACATATGTGCCACCATGCTCATGGCGGCTACCCTCAGAATACTATACTACACTGTCGTGCCCTTCGAGATAACGCTCCTCAAACAGGCCATTGTTCAGGTGCTCATACAGTGTGTTTTGCTCAAGGTGTCCCTTACCTATCGTCCACACAACTACGATCCAGAGTTGCTCAACCCAATCCCTCAGTTCAATCAGGTGCTTTCCACCACCCTTAACCACGAGGACGAGGACCCGTTCAAGTTGAACGAGTCCCCGTACGATCTCTTTGTTCGCGCAAAGTGCTACCTCGTCACAATCTTTACACAGACAATCATGCTCTTTGACGTGTACTACAAAAGACCCCTCTTTTTCTGGCAGTGGAAGGAGGAGGTGCACTACTGGAAGTTCATCGCCGCCTTCATGGGCATTTTCGGCTCCATAACTTGGGTGTTTCAAGACCTCGTCGCTTGGGGGAACTTTATTGGAGTTTTGGGCTTGCTCATTGAGTCCCTCCTTCCCCTTCCGCAAATCCTCTTGCTCGAAAGACTCAAGTCGGTCGAAAACTTTAAGGTTATCTTGGTCTTGCTGTGGTTGGGGGGTGACATGACAAAGTTGAGCTACTTGTTGTTTGGTGCTGAAAATGTTTCAATAATGTTTGTGCTAGCAGGCTTGTTTCAGATGAGCTTGGATATTATTATCGCCTACCAGTACTGGTACTATAAAACATTGAAAATCGAAATGGATCGTGGTGTGGATAGTGAAAGCCCAACCCCAACCCCAACCCCAACAGAGGAATTCGAAATGAAAAACATCATCTAAAGAAAAGGACTAGATAGTACTATCTCTAGTACTATCTAGTACTATCTCTAGTACACAAATAGTACTACATACAGAGGTAGTACTACCTCTGTGTGTAGAGGCGGTACTACAATACTACCAGTCACCATCATTGACCAGTCATGGCAATAGCATACATCATGAGGTACTTACCTCCACCATTAATACATTCCTTGGAGAGTTGGCGTTCGTCTTGATTCCTTACCTGTTGTTTCCATTCTTGCAACTGAACAGGATAAAGCATCAAGGGATAATGATTGAGGGGCAGGTTCGCTCAACTCATCCCTTAGAATTCGCATAGCCAGAACCACAGCGATCTTTCATGAAGAGAATGCAGAAATTCGCAGTACACTAATGGTGAACTGTAATCCGCCATCTCTTCACATACATACATACCATTGGTTTAGTACGGGGTCCACTAGCCATTATCAATTAGAACACCTTAATTATCAAGTGTAGAGATGTATCAAGAAGACCTAGAAGAACTAGAAGACAGCACTTATGAACCATAGAATGCTAACAGAGTCATTCTACTATAGAACACTCTGCTACTATACACTCTGCTACTATTCACTCTGCTACTATTCACTCTGCCACCATTCACTCTGCTACTATACACTCTGCTATACACTCTACTATTCACTCTGCTAATATTCACTCTGCTACTATACAACCACTCTTGACTATTTACTATTTTCTATCCGAACTGCCCATCGCAAAGCCATAAATCACCCCGTCATTTACCAAAAGTGATTTCTCCTTAAGTGTTGTTCTGCATTATTCGCCTGTTGTTCAAAGACACTCAAACAACTCGCTTCGCTCGTTGTCTTTATGCTCGCCTAGATTGCCTGCAACTGTTTCAGATTTAGCTTTCTGAATGAAAACGTTCATTTCAAGATACAGCCTCTCCAATCATTGTCATACCCTCGTCAACATGCTCCGTTGATACAAAGGTTGAGCACGGGACTCTAAACACTACTCCTTCTAAACACTACTCATTCTACACTAGCCCAAATACTAGCATTCCCCTAATTCAAACATGAATTAGTTCCTCAGATTGGTCTGTATCGCATCCTTAATCGTTCTAAATCACCCATCGTTCTTGATCATCCATTGTTCTTGATCCTCCTTTGTTCTTAATCCTTCATTGTTCCGAAGTTCTATAGAGTGGATACCAGTGAGTAGCAAGACACTCCTTCGCTCATTGTTGGGTTGTCTACATTCATCGTATAGCAATATTAATTATTATATACACTCAAAAAAAAGTAAAAAAAAAAAACTGTTATAAATATTCCATGCCCTTTAATAAACCGAAATAAACTCAACGTTCTCCTTGGCCTTATTAATCAAAGCCAACGCATCATCACCTGTCAACCCGTGCTTGACCTTGATGTGTCTCGACAATGCATCTCCTCTGGAAAACGTCTTTTGCTTACCATTGCCCGGTCCTCCCTCGAGTCTGCCCTCGCAAATCACACATCTGAAAATCTTCTTCTTGGACGCATGTATGGTTTCCTGGTGTCTAATCAAATCGTAAGGCCTTGAAAACTTCTTCTTACATGGTATCCCGGTCGCCGGATTCACCAAATCACACTGGTGATCGGGGTTTTGCGCCGTCATGTCCACTCCGGTCAACAGAGGCTTCTTGTCAATGTGTGTCTCCTCTTCGGGCTCCTCAAAATCACCATGCTCCTCAACACGTGGGCTGCCCACATCGAGCTCAGGAGTAAAGTCTCCGCCAGTGAAACTTACAGCCTCCTCTCTATCAAATAACTCGGCACTGCCATTGGCACTCGAGAGCCCAGATTCCTCACTTTCGTCTCCAATCTGAAACCCCTGCATCTGGCTTCGCAACTTGACAACCTGCTCCTGCACCTGGTTGGATCCCTCCTGCTCCATTTCGCCAAGGGGCGTGATGGTCTTGGGTTCAAAGTATGTGCCGGTATTGTTGTAGTTGTCATTACTCATATAGTTATTCACCTGGAAATTGTCATTCATGTTATTCATCATCAATTGGTCAAAGTCGTCGTCAACGTGAAAGTAGTTACCCTCTTCATCGTCCTCATCTTCAGAAATGTCCTCCTCGACATCCTCCTCAAAGTCCTCGTAAAGTAGGTAGTCATTCTCGTAACCGGGTATTATGGCATTGTTCAAGTCGGGGAAGTATGTGGCGTCCTTTTGCTGGCTCGTGGGAGGCACAAACAAAAAGTCGTCGCCATTGTTCCAAAGACTCTTTGGATCAACGTCAATCAAATGCGAGGGTTCTATGTTGGGGTTGAATAGCAGGTAGTCGTCTTCCTTCTTCTTATCGGTATTGTCCTCATCCAAGAGCGTTATCTTATGCCTCCTGTTGGGGAAACCCGGGTATTGGAATGACTGGATGTGCGATGCTATTTGTGGTTGTGGGAAGTACTGCTGTGAAAAGTCGTCGGGGTTTGCATATTCGTTAAAGGGGTTGGGCTTTTCGTCGTCAACCTCCATGGCGTCATCCGCATACTCCAAACCAAAATCGTCGGAAAACATATTGACATTGTTCATATTCATATTGGACATGTTGGGCATATTCACATTCTGACTGCTCTGACTATTGTGACTATTTTGTCTGTCTAAATGCATATCGGGGATGTTCAAGTATGTGGACATGTTGGAGCTGTTGCTATTGTTGGAGTGGGCAAAAAACAGGCCATTGCTGTAGTTTCTGGCATTCATTCTGGGCGACTCTTGTCTGTACGAGAAGGAGTTGGCAGCAGCAATAGCGGCGGCGGTGGCGGTGGCGGTGGCAATCTGGGAGTTGGGACTGTTTGGAAGCTGGTAGAAGTCCTCGTCCGATTCTCCAGATGCACGTTGCAAAGCACTGAGGTGGTCTGCTGGTATAGTATTAAGTGTACTCATAAGTGGTGAGAAATTATAATTTCGGGTGGCAAACTCTAGAATATAAAGGAGCTTTTTTTACGTAAAGGAACTTTTTTTGCTCCTTTATTAGGTAACATTATTAATTATTAATAGGGTGTAGCAGCGGTCGTGCAAGGTGGAGAAACTAATGTGTCACTTGCGTCACAAAGGGACATAAAACTTGCGCATGAATGTCGGATCGATCGTACGGCTCATGCGGACTATGCCAACAACGCGGGCAGCCATCCTTCCGGGTTCCGCTTATGTAAGATTTTCTGTCCCAAAACGGCCAAAGTCCACATGGCGCTTATGTAATGTGCCCAAAGCGGGAAGCGCGATCATCGGCGAAATAGTGGCAAATCGTGGCGTACGTTCCAGCACCTTCCATTTAGGGGTCCAGAAACTACAGAAACTACGGGGAAGACAAGAGGTCTGGACTCCAATGTCGCACTGGTGACATACGTCCCTGAACAATAGTCCGATAGCTGGCCATGCATGAGCAATTGATCTATTTGTGCGTCCATTAACATGCGTTGGATTCATTGCTATGCAATAACTACAGTGGCTTTTTTCTTAGACGTTGATGACGGTATTTTTGTTTATCTTTTTTTATCTTTTTTTTTGCTGTTGGGGTCGACTCCCCGCTCAAGACCATGAAGTAGTTTTAGACGACATCCAGGCGCAATAATCCATGACCATACGAGCATGCTCATGAAGAATAGTTAAAACCATCGAAAAACATACTACATAACCTACTAATGAACGAACTTTATCGAACTTTATCGAAGTCCATCGCTCGTTTCTTTTTCTCAAACGGGTTTGTACCTCCGGGTATTTAAAGTTGAGATTCACGTGCGCAATGGACCAAACATATGGAAAGTTCAGTGATGACTGCAAGTACTACGATGAGGGCATACGGCGTATAGGAAGGCTTCAGGGTAGGTCTTGCCTGTTCACATAGGGTAAATCTGTACAATTGTTGTCTCAAAATAACCAGGACGTCATCGTCAAAAATAACCTGACGGCTTTAAGGAGTTAAGCAAGATCAGAAAAGGGCAAGGGGCGAAATTGTGCAATACTTCCCATAGAATCTTCTTACTTGTATTCTCAGTTACCTCACTTATCTCACTTTATAAATCTCACTTTATGAATGACTCCGAGATCATCAACGGTTGCACATCCCATCACTAATTTCCCATCACTATGACTAACCCAGGACTTAAACCAAAATAGGAAGTCGATAGGGGGACATGAAACGGAATTAAGGATTTCAAATCAAGGCGTTGATCTTGGATTGACGGTTGGGGCATGACAACAGTCAATAAAAGAAACTGTACCTCCAGACGGACGGTCGTCGAAACGCTCGAAATTCTGAAACACGGACTTGGTTACTACGCCCCTATCTGAACCCAAATGACCGAACCCAAATAACCAAAAGAAAAGATTGATCTCCGACCGTTTTGGTGTTTCTGTCGGACCACTGATCTTCTGTTGCGCATTAACGACCAGTAAAGTGGGAGCGTCGTACTTTAGACGATAAGTGGTTTTGTGAGGTCTACTTGTACAAAATAATCGCTATCTATAACATCTGTCAAAATACAATGAGTATTGAGTGGTGCTAGCTTCCAGTGGTCATAAACGAACTATTTGTGAACTATTTGTGAACGATTCATGAACGATTTATGAACGATTCACGAACGATTCACGAACGATTTATGAACGATTTATGAACAATTTATGAAGGAGTATTCATAAAGGAGCTATTTCAAACTGATGGTACACCATTACCATCAAATATTAGTACGCGTGGCGAGCGCAGCTTATAGGGACGACTTTACAAGTTCATTTCTTATCACTTGAATTTCTACTACAGAAATCACTCAGAAAAACCTCCTCGGTAACTTTTCCTTTTGCACCCAAAAATTATATGCAGTAGTGACACATGAGATCTACAGAATCTTATTGTATAATCCGTTCATGATCGAACCTTGAAAACTGAGTCTAGCATCCAATGAAACATTGAAGGTCATCTATAATTTCCAATTGCACCCTATATACTAGTTGTCACCTCATTCAATGTTCTCCAAGGTCAGTAGAGGTTGCTTAGTGCATCATTGTGGTCACCAGTTTCCATACCACAACTTCTCTATCTCACTTTTCACAACTTCTCACAATCCCTACTTCTCAATCCCAACTCCTCCCAATCTAAAGATCTCACAATCTAACTCCTGACAATCCCAATTTCTCAATCTTAACTTCCACTAATTCCAACTTCTGATTGCAACTTCTGATTCCAACTTCTGATTCCAACTTCTCACAATCCAATACCATACACTCCTACTTCATACCCTCATTTTTCACCTTTTCGATCCCCCTTTCAGCAGCCTCCTTATCCAAATAATAATATGGCTTCTCCAACTCATTCCCATTCAACTCAAACACTATTGGGATCCCCGTTGGAATGTTGATCGACGCAATATCGTCATCGCTCACGCGTGCAAAGTACTTGATCAAACTCCTCACAACCGAGCCATGAGTCACCAAAATGACCTTTTTCCCTTTGCCCAATTCCTTTCCGATAATCTCCTTTTCCACGAAAGGAACCACACGTTTCATCACCATCTCTAATGACTCACCTCTCGGAAGAAGTTCCCTTTCCACGCCATCGTATCGCTCGTCGATACACGGGTCATCTTCCACGCTCTCTGTAAGTGGGGGGACCCCTCTGTAGTTTCGTCTTATATAGTTGAATTTTTCCTTATCTTCGTTGAGAGATTCAAACACCTCGTGCTTGTTCACACCCTGGTACGCCCCGTAATGGCGCTCGTTCAACTGCCATATCTTGTGCTGGTCGAGCCACAACCTGTCGAGGTCCTGTAGTATTATGTTTCCTGTCTCAATTGACCTCTTGAGCTTGGAGGTGTACATCACGTCAGGCTTGATGCCATGTTCCCGGAGCAAGTCGCTTGCGTGGTGGGCCTCTTTCCGGCCCTTTTCGGATAGCGAGATGTCGATCCAGCCACAGAACCTGCTGTCTTTATTCCATTCGGACTCGCCGTGGCGAAGAACCACTAATTTGTGTGTCATATGGTGTAACAATTACGATAAATGCTTAGATTTTGGCAATCGGTTGCTTTTTCAATGTTTCCAATGAAAAATGTCAACTGGTGATCAAGTCATAAATTTTAGATTGAAGCCTAGCATGTTCGTGGATTCATCTCTCTACTAATGCTCCCTTTTCTGGGGGTCTCTGTTGGGACGATGCAACATAAATCGATGCAACATTAAATGTGCAACCTCAATTGGGGTTGCATTTTTTGCAACTACGACTTGAGAAGGCCATCCCGTATAAATTGGCGCGGTCCGCCAGAGCCTCCACGGACTGTAAGCGTTCAAGAACTAGACAATTTCACAGCTGTTAGAGCTTCCAGAACTGTCAACTGTCAAAATCTTCAGAAATCTTTCTTTTATGTACTTGAACTCGCCCCCACCCACGCCCGATACAAGCTTTTGTTTAGAAAGCGCTTACAAATCACTCGACATCAAATTTATAGACTCGCCCTTGATGCCGAATGCCAGCAAAGTGAAGGAAGGAGGCCCATTCACATGGGAAGAGACGGAGCGCATTGTTGCCAACAACCAGTTGGAGCTTTTTGCACGTTCACAGGAAGCAACGAACCGCTACATGGCGCTTAAGCACGAGCTTAAGCAACGCAACGAAAACATCATGAACCACGTTCTTGAAAAGGAATTGGGGTGGAACCCGGAAAAACTCGACCACGATAACCGTGAGCAATCGGCGTTTTTTGTGGATCCCGCAACCATCAAGATTATCTACAACCAGTTCCCATACTACTTTCCGCAAAACGTGGTGCATTTGTGTGTGTGGAGCAGCGTGGTGATTCCACTGGACCCCAATTCGGAGGAGGGGGATATATCGGAGGCCACGCGCCATATCATCGATAGGTACGTTGAAAAGACGTTTACCAAGAGGTATAATTTGCTGCCAGACCAAATTTGCTGGTTCAAAAACTGGGGCTTGTTGCAAAGCATAAAGAATATCAGCCATATTCACGTCTTGATAAGGGACTTTGATGTGGACAAGCATAATATAATTGGGAGCAGTGGGGTTCCATTGGAGGAGAAAGAGTTCAGGCAACTTGAAAAACAATGAGCGAAGTTACTACAAACAACTCGCTTCGCTCGTCGTTTGATAGTCATATCAGAGAACCACAAACATGAGCCTCATTGGGAGAAATGAACCTAGAAATGAAATATACTCTATTGAGAATAAGAATACTAAAGAATGCTAAAGGAATACTTCCAATCCTTATCTAGAAAAGATCCATATACAGAAAAAATACCCGCAGGGATCCGCAGAGTCGCTTACTATTAGAAAATCTTAGAACATAGACCTGAGTGTAGATTCAATGTAGGTATGTCGAGTTACTTGACTACTTTTACCATCATACTACCTGTACTACCTGTACCTGTAACAGCATCTGTAACATCTGTTACACCTGTACACCTGTGACAGTATCTGTGACAGTATCTGTGACACTGATTACAGAATGTACTTATGTAATATTACTTACGTAATCTTCACTTGAGTTCTTATCTTCATCATTACATAATCATCATTACAAAATACATCACGTGTATTTCCACGTGCCAGATAAGTATCATGAAATGACATAATTGAGGAAATTGGAAGAATTCGCAATTTTTCTGGTATAATTGAGTCTTCAAGGAGTAAATTAGCAATAATCATGTTTTCCACACATGGTCATCTGATATTAGTAATATTATAGTATGAACAAATGTTACCAAATTTCACCGCATGTCCACATTTAGCACACCTACATCATATGACCTTCTACATGTACACCACAACGGCAATTGCAGTTGCACCTGCCTACATCTGATGACAACCTGCAACCTGAAACGTTCCTCTCTTTTTCAAGGTCTCAAGATAGTCTTTTTAAGGCAGTCTTTTTCAACACTATTGTTCACGTTCTCACACTATTGTCTCACACTATTCATGTTCACTCCTCTCAGTATCTACAGATTTCTTCTTCAACATAATATTAATACTAGTATACATAGAAATGAAAGCCTTTCCCCACTTAACCACCGAAACCGTACAAGGTTCTACCCTGTCTCTTCAAAGCGTAGACAACGTCCAACGAAGTGACGGTCTTTCTCTTGGCGTGCTCAGTGTAGGTAACAGCATCTCTGATGACGTTCTCCAAGAAGGACTTGAGGACGGCTCTCACTTCTTCGTAGATCAAAGCAGAAATACGCTTAACACCACCTCTTCTTGCCAATCTTCTGATAGCTGGCTTGGTGATACCCTGGATGTTGTCTCTTAAGATCTTTCTGTGTCTCTTAGCACCACCCTTTCCAAGACCTTTTCCACCTTTTCCTCTGCCGGACATTATTGAATATTGATTTGTTTAGTTTGATATAACAAGATAAACTTGATGGGGAAAAAGAATTCGGTGTGCGAACGAGTGTACTTAAATATCGTCTAGAAAAGAAAAGTGGGCTCCTCGCTGCTCAGTTAGCAGTGCGCACTTTCCCCACCGAAAAGCTAATTCAGGGACCATGAAAAAATCCCGCCCGAAAAAGCCATGACAATGTCTTCCCAAAGCTGCAAAAGCTCGTTTTTCGTGGTCCACATTTTACACACGCGAAATGGTAAATGTGGGTCCGCACCGGAAGCAAAGCGCGCACAAAATCCCCCGAAATGCCAAAAAAGTGCGTCTTCCGCGCACCCAAAATCCACACCTCGTTTTTCCGCTGTCTCCATTCCTAAATTTACTCCTTTGTCGCGTATATCACAGTCTTGCTGCAAACTACCCACAAGAGAGTATATATTCCCCTGACCTCCTGTGGTTTTTCATCATCAACAATGGCAAGAACCAAGCAAACAGCAAGAAAGTCTACTGGTGGTAAGGCACCAAGAAAGCAGTTGGCCTCCAAGGCCGCTAGAAAGTCTGCACCATCCACCGGAGGTGTCAAGAAGCCACACAGATATAAGCCAGGTACCGTCGCTTTGAGAGAAATCAGAAGATTCCAAAAGTCCACTGAGCTTTTGATCAGAAAGTTGCCATTCCAGAGATTGGTCAGAGAAATCGCCCAGGACTTCAAGACCGACTTGAGATTCCAGTCCTCTGCTATCGGTGCTTTGCAGGAATCCGTCGAGGCTTACCTCGTCTCCTTGTTTGAGGACACCAACTTGTGTGCTATCCACGCCAAGAGAGTTACTATTCAGAAGAAGGACATCCAGTTGGCCAGAAGATTGAGAGGCGAGAGATCGTAAGGGGTATGAGTTTTCATTTCTCATTTGTATTATTTAGTAATGAACATAGTTTGGAATAACTGTAGCGAACAATTGAGCGAACAATTGAGCGTAGCGAAATTGTGAGTACAGAAGAGAACAATTGAGCGTAGGAATTGTGAGACGAGCGATTTTTTAGAAATTGGAGTAGACTCCAAAGAATATGCTTGATTTTATTTTATGTGCAGGACGAAATACTGAGTAGTTGATTGTGAGAATAGCAAGTGAAGAGTAAAACGTTTGAACTCAACATGAAAATTCCTGACTATTCACCTCAACATGCAAATTATTGATCATTCATTCACCTCAACATGCAAATACTTGATCATTCATTCACTTATCAACATGCAAATTGCGTGATCATTTTCTACATCTACTACCATCAATTTTCATCTTACATCTGCTATCATAATTCAATTTATCAATTAATACACACGGTCACTACCTTCTCCATTCTCTATTGTTCTTTCCTCATCTTTTCTCCCTCACCTTTTCTCCCTGATCTTTTCTCCCTCATCCTTTCTTCCTTTGTTCCTTCCTTCATTCCTTTCTTCTTCCTTCTCTCTTCCTAAAATGGATACACGTTTGGACCTGCCTCCTCCACCAAACCCTTCTCCTCTTGTTCCTTTGCCTTCAACTCCAAGTACGGCAACAAAGCGTCCTTGTACTTTGAGTATCCCTTGTACTCCTCCACATCGTCGCTCCAGCTGTGGATACCATTCAACAATCTTCTTGGGATGTATGGCTCCTTGCACAACTCGACAATGGGCAAAAAGTACGTGCGGATGGTGAACACAATAGCTCCGCTCTTGGGCAACCGTCTCAAGCTCTGTCTTTCACTACGGAACATCAAATTCTCCACACTCTCGGCTTCCTTGGCAGTGTACCACCCCACCACCTTCTCTGTTTCTGCACCAATCGAGTGGGACCAGCCCAAGTTGTCGTCGGTCTGAATAAAGTAGTTGTTTCTCACAACAGGCTTGTCACACGCAAGTCTAGTAAAGAACTTGTTCATTCCACTCTTCAATTTGGTCTCGTATTGGGGCACGTCTCCAGATGTGTGGATCTGGTCCAACTTCAACTGGTACTTGTCTCTGAACCTCCAGAACCCCGCCAAAATAATGGCTCCAGACTCCAACACGTAGTCCCCGTCCTCGTCCTCCATCATGATGGCCAAATCGTCCTGCGTCAATTTTGCAGCAATTAAAATGGGGTCTTCGGTACCCTCTCTGAAGTCGAAACTCTCGCCAGTTTGGAGGTTGTCGAGTCCAATATCGGTTTCTTTAAAGAGAGTGGGGTATCTGTTGGGCAAGTACGACTTGAACTCTGCCAACAACTCGTAGGCTGCAGCACGTGCCTTGGGACTGGTCTCGTACAAGTCCTTGCCTCTTTGTTCGATTCTCTTCAACTTTTCGTTGTGGAACTTGATCCACTCGTTGTCCAACTCAATCCACTCGTCCCAGTTCATGTTTCTGATTCCCATCGTGATGTTGTACTTGTGCTTGAAGGCACGGTATGGCTTGGGTCTGGTGTTGTTGTAATCCCAGTTTGGGTACGCAGGTGGAACCGGCGTCTTGAACAGCTCCGGAGTCCACTGGCCATTCTTTCTTTGCTTGTTGGAAACAACAACCTTAGCAGCCTTGGGTTTCTTGGTGCTGACAAACAACGATAAAATTAGCACAAGTCCCGCAAGCAGAATGAGTGCTTTATGAGGTTTTTCAGAAATGTCATTGTAAAGCGAAATGAGAACTCCCGCTTCAGTTGAGTGGTTCATAACTGTAGTAGATGGTCTTTAGTGTTGAGATGTATGTCCTAGATCAGTGATAAAGTAGATGTCTAGTAGTAGATGTCTAGTAGTAGATATCTTTAGTATCAGATCTCTAAATAATAGATAACCTAGAGTGATAGTTGCCTAGCTGACTTCTCTAGTAATGATCTTAACTTTGATCTGGATAGATGTTGCCCATTTTATATCTGATAAGTGCCGCATCATTCTGCCTAATTGGGATAAAGTTCGCAGTCGTTGTTGCGGATAATTTGCGGCAATACCTACTCGATGTGAATAGCAAATCATACGAGGAGAATTACAACACGAAGGCCATCACGTTGAGGTGATCCACATCCTGCTTCAAATTATCCAAATGTGGTCGTGAAACTAGGCAATATGAAAGTACTCAAAGCACTACAATTAACAGATTGAGAGATTTAAACACGAGTAACCTGGTTACTCGTGTTCACATACAAGAACATACAAGGATAACGAGAACACACAAGAACATGCAAGGATTTACAGAACACAAGAACAAGAGGACATTGAAAGTGTGTGTGCAATGACCAGCATCTACTCTATTTCAAATGTCGCCCCCTATGTCGCGATGTCGTCTTTATCTCCCATTATTGGAATTCAAGTCCGAGATATATATGCAGGATGCACAGATGGCCCCACCAAGTACGCAGTTATGAATTCACCAATTTGTGAGGTAATGAAGTTGGTGACTGAAAGCTTGGGAGTCTTAAAGAGTGGATCGTTTGAGTTCGAGAGAATTGCTAAATTCGATCTTATCATGAAGAGACGGCTTTGACATGAATGGGCTCAACTTTACACTCGCTACTGTCTATGTTATTCGCTTAGCGGGCCATTTCCACCAATAAAGTGGAAAAAACTTCCTTTTAACTGTCTATTTGAGAAGAATGATCAAGAGCAGATAGCTCCTGTCCTTTTATGATTTTATTGGTATTCTATTACTTTTAGTCTTTAACGTCTCTAGTACTTTTCTTTGATGGTCTCTAGTACTTTTAGTCTTTAATGGTCTCTTTTAGTTCTTAATGATCCTCTAGTCTTTTAGCTCTAATGACTGATTTCTTGAATATTGAACAATTCATTCATTCTCATTAGTCACTTGAATGGATTGTGAAAAATGAGCGAAGCGAATTGTTCACTAGATCACTTGTTCCTTGAACAATTTCTTCGCTCATTTTCACTAATCACTTGATCCTCAAACAGTTTCTTCGCTCATTGTTCACGTCACTTGATCCTCGAATTTATTTGCTCATTGTTCATGATCCTCGAATTTCTTTGCTCATTCTCACTAGTAACTTGAATAGATTGTGAACAATTCGCTTCGCTCATTGTTTTCACTTGAACACGAACAATTCGCTTCGCTCATTGTTCTTATGCCGGCGGAAGGAATGCCCCAAACAAACACGTCTGCAAAACATTCCACCCCAAAGTGTAGTACACCACCCATCTTCCAAAATTGTTCTCTGTAATAAGAAGATGTGCAACGTACCAGTACGGTAACGGCAAGAAAGTCCCCATTCTGTTCAAGATCTGCACATTCAAGAAAAAGACAGCACTCACAAGCAACAACACATTTGCAATGATCAAGGACTTGAGCTTTCTCACCTTTGGAAGCTCCACAAAGTAGTAGTAGTAGATGGCATTTGTGTGTATGACGATGGCGGGAAGTGCAAAAAGAAAGTTGGGGATATTGTTCAAAGACCAGTACGACAAGAACCCATTGTTCCAGTAATGCTTCTGGGCATACAGGAAAAGATTGGGTATGGTATTGTTGCACCACTCTCCCCTTCCCGGACAAAAAGTCACGTAGTTTTTGTAGTGGGCAGCGACAATACTGAGGAAAAGCTGTCCTCCAGCAGCGATGCTGGTGGCAGACTGCCACACGTTTTTGTTGACGAGTGCAAATTCATAGAGGTCGTAGAGGTAAAGAACCCCCAACAAGGCCGAGTTGGCACGCACACTAAAGTTCAATGCAAGCACGGCTCCAGATGCAAGGTACGCAAACACGTTCCGCACAGACTTGTTGCTGGGTTGTTTGAAGTCCCGGTAATTGAGAGCATAGTCGTGCAACATGATGGTTATCATTGCAAGAAGATTACTGGCGTTTTCAGAGTACCCTGTGGTTTGAAAGATTCCCCCTGCAGAAATGACAACTAGTAAACTCACATATGTACTGTAGGTGTGAATCAAGTTGACGTCGTGGAAAGTCTCCATACTAGGTGTACGCTCAGCTTCCACACTAGGTGTAATACGCTCAGACTCTTCAATGGTGATTGTTTCAGTAACACCCTGTGGAGTTTCCTCAATTTCAATGGTTTCCTTAACGGTCTTTTCTATTTCTTTGGTTGTGGTTCTGGTTTCTTTGCTTCCACTAGTTCCTTTGGCTCCACTAGTTCCTTTGGCTCCTTCGGCCTCCCTCCTTCTTACAATCTTCTTTCCAAAGTAGAGCTGGGTGCAGTAGTAGGCGAGGATGGCAGTGAGATAGTGGGCCAAGTTTGAAAGCAAAATGCTTAGCATGAGCTTACCGTAAAAGTCTCCTTTCCACAAGGGAAGCCCTCGTATAAATGCCAACCAATTGGGGCAGAATACAAACTGGTGCTCGTAAATGGGCTCATTCACAAACATGTCGGCAAAGTACACCATGTCCCATGCCACCATCTTGTTCAACACATCGTGTGCTACTGGGGCCAATGGACCGAATATGTCGAGTGCACGGGTGTCGTATTGCGCCGTGAGAATTTCAGACGAGGTGTCGAAACGACTGGGCGTGATGTATAGTATGATTATTTGAGTGACCTTGAGTAGCACGAATACCGTGGTGATTTTGACGAGGGGTATCATGGGAACAATCGAAATTCTCATTTACCAAACCTCATCGAAAAGTCAAAAGTGGCCCAAATAGTCGAGTGTCAAATGTAGTCAAGTTTAGTCAATTAGAGTCAGTTAGAGTCAATTACAGTCAGATTAGTAGTTGTATCCAACATTGATCGAAAAGAAAGCATTTTTATAGGTATTCATTATAAAATAGAATTGTCGTTTGCTTGGGATTATCGAATTTCCAGTCGAGGCACATCGGTAATCGACAATAGAAATGAATAATAGAAACATGGAAATAAACTTATTAGAAAACGATCGAGACTATCGTTTCGTTCACTCACACTTGAATATCTTTCGGGTTTACTCGACCTACTACTATCTTATTCTAATATTATTAGGTATAACCTCTCTATATGAGTACCAGTAGACTGTCGAAAATCATCATCAACATGATAAAGATTAGGAATATATTGGAAGTATTACTTCTGTCCAAACTGTGTTCCAAAGGCCACAATGATTCCCTCGACGGACTGAGGGTTGGCCAAGGTGGAAATGTCACCCAACTGGTCTGCCTCATGGGCCGAGATCTTTCTCAAGATTCTTCTCATGATCTTTCCGGATCTGGTCTTTGGCAAGTCAGCAACAATGATGACGCTCTTTGGTGCGGCAAATGGCCCAATCTCCTTTCTCACCTGCAACACCAACTCCTTTCTCAACGCAGCAGCCTCGTCGCTGTCGGCAATCTTGACAGCAGCCTCGTCCTTCAATGCAACGTAAGCAATCACAGCCTGTCCGGTCAAGTCGTCGTTGATACCAACGACCGCAGCCTCAGAGACTCCGTGGTGCTCAATCAAAGCAGCCTCAATCTCGGCAGTCGACAATCTGTGTCCGGAAACGTTCACCACATCATCGACTCTTCCTCTGATCCAGTAGTAGCCGTCATTGTCTCTGGCAGCACCGTCTCCTGTGAAGTAGTAGCCTGGGTATGGCTTGAGGTAGGTGTCCATGTACTTGGTGTGGTTCTTCCAGACGGATCTGGCCATCGAAGGCCATGTCTCCTTCACAGCCAAAACACCCTCGACGTCGTTACCCGAGATCTCCTTACCAGAAACAGGGTCGATGATACAGGTCTGGATACCAAAGAATGGCAAGGAAGCAGAACCAGGCTTGTTGGGGGTGACACCAGCAATTGGGGCAATAAAGTGGGAGCCGGACTCGGTCTGCCAGTAGGTGTCACTGATGTGACACTGGCCCTTACCAACCTTTTCGTTGTACCACTCCCAGATATCTGGGGAAATTGGCTCACCAACGGAACCCAAGGTTCTCAAGGAGCTGATGTCGTACTTTTCAATCTCGGCCTCTCCGCTCTTTCTCAACAATCTCAAGGCAGTGGGGGCAATGTAAAAGTGCGTGGCCTTGTGCTTCTCAACAATCTGCCACAATCTACCAAAGTCTGGGTAGGCTGGAGTACCCTCAAACACAATGGTTGGAACACCCAAGGCCAATGGACCGTACAAGGCGTAGGTGTGGCCGGTGATCCAGCCCACATCTCCAGCAGTGAACAAAACGTCCTCAGGGTGGATGTCGAAAACGTACTTGGTGGTCATGGCAGCTCCCAAAAGGTATCCAGCAGTGCTGTGAACCACACCCTTTGGAGTACCGGTGGACCCAGAGGTGTACAACAAGAAAAGTGGGTCCTCAGAGTTGACTGGAACAGGTGCAAGGTAGCCTGGGAACTTGGCGGCCTCCTCGTCCCAGTAAAAGTCACGGCCCTCCTTCAATGGAATCTCAGTGTTACCGGTTCTCTTGTACACAAGAACCTTTTCGACGGTGGGGCAGTTCAAAAGAGCCTCATCGCACAACTTCTTGATGTTGACGGTTCTTCCACCACGGCGACCCTCGTCACAGGTGATCAAGGCCTTACAGCTGGCGTCGTTGACACGGTCTTTTATGGATCCAGACGAGAATCCAGCGAAAATCACAGAGTGAATGGCTCCCAATCTGGCAACAGCCAACATGGCCACAATGGCCTGCGCATTCATTGGCATGTAAATGGCAACAGTGTCACCTTTCTTGATGCCCCACGACTGCAACACACCGGCAACCTGCGAAACCTCGCGCAACAACTCGGCAAAAGTGAGAATGCGCAGGTCCTTCTCCTCATCGGCCTCGTATATCACAGCAGGCTTGTTGGGGGTGGAAAACGCGTGTCTGTCCACACAGTTGTAGGACGCATTCAACTCACCTCCAATGAACCAAGCAGCATCACCATGGAGCAAAGATCCGCTCTTCACCTTGTGGAAATCACGGTCCCAGTGGAGCAACTCGCGTGCCTGAGGGCCGAAAAAGGCCTCGGGGTCCGCAATTGAAGACTCGTACAACTTCTTGTACTCCTCGAGAGAGGAAACATATCCTTTTCTGGGCTGTCTGTCAAAGAACTCCTTGGGGGTTGGACGTTCTTGAATGTTGTTCGCTTCGTGTACGATAGTGTGAGATGCCATCTGTAGTTAGTATAGATCAACACAGCACTAATACTAGTACACTAATACTAGTACACTAGTACACCAATATAATACACTAATATACTAATATACCAATACTAGTTCGCTAATACGCTAATATACTAGTACACTAATACTGGTACACTAACACACCAAACATAATAGCATAAGATCACTCATAAACTAAGTAAACCCACCACTTCGTTATCCAGATTCAAGCATTGGTCCTTTCAAAATGGTTCTCAAAGTGCCTTTTCAAAATGGTCTTTTCAAAGTGCCTTTTCAAAACGGTTACCCAAAAATCACTGGATCTTTGTTGACTTCATTCGTGATGGTCGTTTCTGATGGGGTAGTAGATGGGTCGTCTCTGATCTCATGCTTTGTTTTTATTTAGTGTGCTAGAT
The DNA here is from genome assembly GCA_030558435.1 of Kodamaea kakaduensis. NCBI lineage: Eukaryota > Fungi > Ascomycota > Pichiomycetes > Serinales > Debaryomycetaceae > Kodamaea > Kodamaea kakaduensis. The sequence goes on from JAJMSN010000019.1 coordinate 101,615, forward strand.
TCATTTTAACATACCTTGTGGATTGTCGTCTCAAATTCTTACAAAGCCTGGCTTATATCAGTGAAGACGCTATCAATTTGTTGGTCCAATTTTTCACGGCCAACAAAAATGTCATTATATGGCTTATGTAATCCCCTCTTTCGTTTAGTGGGCGCGTTATACGACCAAAACCGCCCTGACGTGCGTGATTGAGGGGATCGCATGCAGGATTGAAAATTTCTCATTCAACAAATAGTGGCTAAGTCCATCTAGCGACAATCTAGGGAGGGGCGGATAAATTGCAGATTGAATATGACATCCGATCATGGAACCGATCTAACATGGGATACATAAAAAAGGCATTTGCTCCTCTACAATTATATCTAAAAAATCTGTTGGCATTCGGGGTTAAATGCACTGGTACCAATGGTGGGTTTTGTTGATCCTCACGTTTTATATAACGCGTCTTAAACCTTCCATATCTTATTACTTTCATTATGTCCATTGATAGTCAATTATATCCATTGAGTCTCTATTGTATCCATTGGACTAATGTTGTACCCAATAACAATACATGTTTTTGCAATCGGCCTACAAAATGCTCAACACGAATTTAGTGCGTACCTTCAACATGATCTTTTAATATCCGCATATTTAAAATAGTCCTCACAACAGGTTTATAAATTCCTAGAGTGTCTCTAAACTGTATCTACACTGTCCCTAAACTGACCGCTGAACTGCCTCAATGTCTCTAGACTACCTTATACTCCGTCCCCTCTGGAACATTCATGGAACAGTCCCCATTTTGTGCCCCACCAAAACTAACTCTTATTTTAGGCTCACCTTGCATTAGATATCGTTTCATAAATAGAAATTACCTCCCGGAGTCTGATGTCTTCATCAACATAACAACGTGAGAGCAATTCACCAGTGACTCGACCTCTCAAAATAGTGTAGATCTTTCCAAACACCACAAATTTCGGCGGATCCTCTTGCCTTTCCTAATTTATCAGCTGTTTAAAAGCGCATTTTCGGTCTCAATCGAGTAGCTCAACCATTCTTGCTTGCAACTTGTCCTTGCTCGAAATCATTCCATTTTTCCGGCCCCAAATGAAATTTCAGTGAGCACAAGTGATTCAGTCGTCGATGTGTGAGTAAAGTAATCGTAGACAACTGAACAACTCAACATTAACTACGTTGACTAAACACGAACAAGTGAATTGGTGATATATTGATAAAGGCACTAATCTCATTTAGCTCCACAAATTCGCTTCACTTTAAGAGCTATATTTTGTCTACACTCATAAACAAACCCATTATTATACATTAAATCTATACCTAATCAACCTCCTCGACAGTTGGACCCTCAGAAGAAGCGTCTGGGGCACCAGCACCTGGGAACCCACCTGGAGCAGCTCCAGCACCACCTGGGGCAGCACCGCCCTGGTAAGCCTTGGAGATGATTGGGTTGGCCTTGGCCTCCAACTCCTTCTGCTGGTCAGCAAACTCCTCCTGAGTAGCAGTCTGGTTGGCATCCAACCAGGCAATGGTCTCGTCAGCAGCCTTGGTAACCTCCTCAATCTCAGAGGCGTCCAACTTGGACTTGAGCTGCTCCTCACCCAAGCTAGACTTCAAGGAGTAAGCGTAACCCTCCAAACCATTCTTGGCCTGGACTCTGGCAGCCTCCTTCTCGTCCTCCTCCTTGAACTTCTCGGCGTCGGAAACCATCTTCTCAATGTCCTCCTTGGACAATCTACCCTTGTCGTTGGTGATGGTAATCTTTTGAGTCTTACCAGTACCCTTCTCCAAGGCAGACACATTCAAGATACCGTTGGCGTCAACGTCAAAGGTAACCTCAATCTGTGGAACACCTCTTGGGGCTGGTGGGATACCACTCAACTCGAACTTACCCAAAAGGTTGTTGTCCTTGGTCTTGGCTCTCTCACCCTCGAAAACCTGAATCAAGACACCTGGCTGGTTGTCCTGGTAAGTAGAGAAAGTCTCAGACTTCTTGGTTGGAATGGTAGAGTTTCTTGGGATCAACTTGGTCATGATACCACCAGCAGTCTCAATACCCATGGACAATGGGGCGACATCCAACAAAAGCAAGTCCTGGGTCTTGGAAGAGGTGTCACCAGACAAGATAGCAGCCTGGACAGCGGCACCGTAGGCAACAGCCTCATCTGGGTTGATGGATCTGTTTGGCTCCTTACCGTTGAAAAAGTCGGAAACCAACTTTTGCACCTTTGGAATTCTGGTGGAACCACCAACAAGGACAATCTCGTCAACCTGCGACTTGTCAACCTTGGCGTCTCTCAACACCTTCTCGACTGGGTCCAAAGTGGATCTGAACAAGTCCTGACACAACTCCTCGAATCTGGCTCTGGTAATAGAGGTGTAAAAGTCAACACCCTCGTACAAGGAGTCAATCTCGATGGAGGTCTGGGCAGAAGAGGACAAGGTTCTCTTAGCACGCTCACAGGCAGTTCTCAATCTTCTGAGAGCTCTCTGGTTGGTGCTCAAGTCCTTCTTGTTCTTTCTCTTGAACTCGTTAACAAAGTGGTTAACCAATCTGTTGTCGAAATCCTCACCACCCAAGTGAGTGTCACCGGCAGTGGACTTGACCTCAAAGATACCGTCCTCAATGGACAAGAGGGAGACATCGAAGGTACCTCCACCCAAGTCAAAGATCAAGACATTCTTCTCCTTGTCATCCTTCTTGTCCAAACCGTAAGCAATGGCAGCAGCGGTTGGCTCGTTGATGATTCTCATAACGTTCAAACCAGCAATCAAACCGGCATCCTTGGTGGCCTGTCTCTGGGAGTCGTTAAAGTAAGCTGGGACGGTAACAACAGCGTCACCAACCTTGTCACCGAGGAAACCCTCAGCGGTCTCCTTCATCTTACCCAAAACCATGGAAGAGATTTCCTCAGGAGTGAAAACCTTGGTCTCACCCTTGTACTCAACCTGGATGTTTGGCTTACCACCCTTGTCAACAACCTTGAAAGGGAAGTGGGCCATGTCACCCTGAACCTCCTCGTCAGAGAACTTTCTACCAATCAAACGCTTAGCGTCAAAGACGGTGTTGGCAGGGTTCATGGCGGCCTGGTTCTTAGCAGCATCACCAATCAATCTCTCGGTGTCAGTGAAGGCAACGAAAGATGGGGTGGTTCTGTTACCCTGATCGTTCGCAATGATCTCAACACGATCGTTAGCGAAGTGGGCAACACACGAGTAAGTAGTTCCTAAATCAATACCAACAGCAGGCATAATGTTTTCTGGCTCTAAAATTACCTGGCAATGGATACCATTATATACCCGCTGCAAAATTCGGCGCCCATAAAATTTTTAGCTGAAAAACTTCGACAGAATTCTTTTGGCTTCGACCTCTTTTGGGTAAATTGCTAGTAAATCCAAAGTGACGGAATATCGCATTTGTGTTTGGAATCTTTTCGAAGCTCAGAGAAGGTTGCGGTCACGTGATGATAAGCTCCCCCAAAGGCGCTCCCGTAGCCAGTTCAGGTAACCAATGTGCCCTAGTGCCGCTTCCCACCGACGAGTCCGAGCATAAAAGTTTTGAAGTGATCGAACCTACAGGAGAGTGGAAAACACCTACGAAACAAACCTGGATAAGCTCAGAGTGACAGGAACAACGGATTCTCGGGAATGTAACGGATTCAAGATCGAGGACTGCAAGATTGAGTAAACGCTAAAGTAAAATGTGCAAAAGAAAAGGTGTGAGCGAACGAAGTGAGCGAGAATGTAGAACAATTTCGAAGAATGAACTATCGAATGAGCGAAATAGCTTTAGTGAGCGACAAAATGAGCAAAATGAGCATTAGCGAACAGAGAACAAATGTAACCAAAATGAAGATAAGCGAATGAGGCTGAATGGAGAGGTATACGTAGAGGACTTTTAAACTTGGGTTCACTAGAATTGGGCTGATACTGAGTATACAACGGGAATTCAATAGGTATGGGCTGATGTGATTGTGGGCAGTGCATTCTACAAGAAAACTAATGACTAATTGGTGACTTGCTATTGACTGACTAGTCTTACTGTATTTTTCACCCTCTAGTTTTTCAGTACCACCACTGGTCTTTCACTAACCTTTAGTTTCACATTACTAACCTCCAGTTTCAAACTACTAACCTCGAGTTTTTCACTACCCCTAGGTTTTCACAGCCTCTAGGTTTTCACCTCTCGTTTTTCGCTGGTACTTCACTTATCACTAGGTCCATTAGTAGCCACGAAAGCGTCATTTACACCATTTCCAGTCACACTCTATTCCACTTGATTTGAGACATCTTTTGAATTCAATCGTAAGTATTAGTGGTTCTTACTTGATTTGTTTTCTGTTGCTGTTCTATTGCTCTGTTGATCTGCTGACCTGTTGATCTGTTGATCAACTCCGAACAATTTTGAGTCGAGCATCATTTTTCATTGTTATATTTTTCACTCTTGCTCAGCTACTCTAACTACAAACTACTCTCAATCGAATCAATCAAGCAAAGCGAGATTGAAATCGATTGATTGTCTACACTTTTCTCTCAAACATAACATAAAATAGCTATACGTCGCCCGAACATTGCATTCAAGTTCAGTGACTCAATTGAGCACCAACGCTACACATGACCAGTGTAATGCAATCAACCCATCATTCACAAATCAAAATGACAAAATAAATGGTTAGGGATACCATTGAACCACAATTGGTACTAATAGGTTTCATTGGTACTAATTGGTGCTAATGGTACCAATGGAACTAATTAGTACCGGGGAACAGACCAATTAGTATCAGCAATCGAAATACCAAATGATTGCCCTGAAGCACAATTGAGTACAGTAGCAACGGTACACTGTTTAAGTAGCCTTCTCCTTGGTGTAGTCATTCACCAAGTAGAAGCCACCAATGCTTCTCACACCACTCTTGAAACTCACCCATCCCTGCTTGACCGCTGGTGTATTAGCCGCATGCTTGTTAATCAAGTTCTCAATGTTCAACTCGAGACTCTTAAAGTAGTTTCTGGTAAAAATCGAGCTCTCGTATCTGGCCTTGATAAAGATGGTGTACACCACGAAAGGAACCAAGGAGCGCTTTCTAAAGGTGAGCAAGCGCAAAAACAAAAAGAGGTACGCGTAGATCTCCACAACACTTGCGAGCTGGATCGACTTGATGTTGTTGTGGGTCACAAACTCGGAGATTCTGTGCTGGATGGCGGCAGTGTCCATGTTGGCGCGTGGCAACAAGTATGTGTTGACGTACACCAAAACGTGGAAGAAGGAGAACAAGGCAAACGGAACGAGCGTGAGCCACACGTATGGTCTAAGAATCAACAACATAAGTCCCAACATAAAGTACTGGAAGTTGTCGTCACGCAACACAACTGGGAGCTTGGCCTCCTTCTGGAACAACTGCACGTTGAGAATACCGAAACTTGTGATGACTCCGAACAAGGCGGAGAAGTAGTAGATCTTGTACAAACTCTTGTATCCCTTGACATACGTCAATGTGTAGAGCGTGACATTGATGAGCGTGAGCGCATGGCCGGCAAACCACGCGTACTGCGACGCCTTGATGGCCTCGTGCTCTTTGACGGTCTCGGTGGGAACCTCTGGCTTCAATTCGTTTTCTGGCTTTGCAGACATGGTAAGGAGTGGAAATAAATTTTAGAGCAAGGAAAAAAAGGCAAATTTCACTTGATTGCGAAATTGTCAGTTGCTAACACTGAGCCTACAATTTGGTGGTTGCAATTTTGGTGGTGATCTGAAAGTTGATAATGGTGATGTTGATGTTGATTGATGCTGATGCTGGTGCTGATGCTGATGCTGATTAATGTAGCTGTTGATGGATGTAGTTGTAGCTGTTAATGCTGATGATGTTGACTCTTTATCTACATTCCATTACCGTAACAAACTGTTACTGTGTAAATTCAGGTACTGGATTGCCTGAAAAATGGTGTCAGTCATTGATCTAGACGCGTTGACCGTCTATCATCTCAATTGGCATTGATCTCTTCTATGCACACAGTCTAAATTACACATAGTCACACGAGTATTCTATGCATATTAAGGGTATGGGGGTAATGTCTACTACATTACCAGTTCCGCAAAGTAATAGAAGGAATAGGGTGAAGGAATAGAGTAACAGAAGGAACAGAGTATCAGAAGGAATAGAGTAACAGAAGCAGCAGAAGTAGTAGAAGTAGCAGAAATAATAGAAGCTATAGAATCAACAGAATACACAATCATTGACCCAGCAATTGACCAGTAACTGACCAGCTTGACCAGCAATTGACCCACGCAATTGACCATTGAACATCATTCATATTCATCTCTTGCTCCATTCCTCTTATCATACGTTCCGTCTCCTCATAGTGAAACATCTATAGTGAAACATCTTTAGCTATGATGTCATTTTCCCATGTGATTTTTAGCCAAATTTTCCAAGCCCTGTTTCAGCAATGGCGCAGCACACCGTGCACCAATACGGGTGACTAGAGCACATACAAGCAAGACGGGTCGAAATATGCACTTTGGCCCCATGTTTTATGCATCTTCAATCAATTCAGTTTCAGTCCAAGCCCAAAATGGCTCGGATCAAAAGGGAATAGCAGGATCAAAAGGGAATAGTAGGATCAAAAGGGAATAGTAGGATCAAAAGGGAATAGCAATGCCAAATGCGAACATCGAGCGGACCAAAAGTTCAAACTATTTTTTAGAGATTTCTTCGAGTACCTGTCATCAGGTCAGAATTCACTATTGAAACTGATCGTAATTTCAGTGCTCTTTCATAGCTCCTCATAATACTCTCTCATAGCTCCTCATAGTATTCATAGTATTCATAACTCCTCATAGTACTCTCTCATATCTCCTCATAGTACTCTCTCATATCTCCTCATAGTACTCTCTCATAATCTCTCCTCATAGTACTCCCCTCATAGTACTCTCCTCATAATCTTTAAACACTCATAACTCATAATCTGCTCACAATCGACTCTCTTCTCATAATCTGCTCTCATAATATTTGCACTCATAACTCGCAATCTCCTCTCATAATCTACTCATAACTCAATCCATCTCATAATCTTGTTATCTCTATTTGCCAACTTTGTTAATTCCGTTACCCTAACCATTTTCCGTCAATGATTCGAATTCCGTCTTGCTAACGAGTAGAGTATACTTAGTCCCATTTCAATCTCAATGACATTCATCGTTCCTATTCTTCTTTATCGTATCCTCTTCATTCTCATTGTTTTTCATTCTTGTTCCTCTTCATTCTTATTCCTCTTCATTCCTCCTCATTCTCTTCATCTTCTTTATTTCTCCTAACTTCCTTTCACTTCTCTCTCCTCTACTCTCTACATCCCCGATACACCTAAACATTAAAATAAACAAAGTACGCAATCCTGCCCTCAGTCCTCACTTGTAAAGGATGACCATACCTTCCAGGGCGACACTCCCTTGCAGTAAAACTAAAACTCTTTATCGTTAGATCAACAACGAGCAGCGAGTAATTGTTTCCTCACTCCGTTGTTCTGTTCACACCATTAATTCAAACAATTCCCCGCGCCCTCTTCAGCTTCTTAACGCAAGAAACCCTTTCTCGTCTTGGCGGGAGCAGCAGCATTCGACGCAGGCTCAGATGGCAACGTCTTTTGTCTCTCCAACTGTGCCTTTTTGTCCTCCAACAACTTAATTTGCTTGCTCAACTTGTCCTTCATCTCCTTGTGTCTCGAAAACAAGTCAGCCTCAGACCTCTGCAACTTCTTCTCCTTCTCGGAAACCTTTTGCTGGAACACAGCCTTCATCTCAGCCTCCATTCTCGCCAACTTGGCCTCGTGGAGTGCGCGCTCCTCCTCCTGCTTCGTCAAGGGGTCAAACTCACGGAAAACAGTATTGTCCTGCACAATTCCCATCTTGCTCAACTTCTCGGTTCTGTAATTCTCGTACAAGGTGTTGGCAGTCGTCTCCTTCAACTCCTCGAGGAAGTTGCGGAGCAACAACTGGCGCAATTTTATAAAGTCATTGTGGTCCTCATTGTCAACCTCTATGACTCCCCATGGGTATCTTCTTCCTCTGACAACACGCCCATCAGGGGTCTCGACTTCCTTGGTGGACCCAACAACGGCAAATGGCATCTTGGCCAAAATCTGCTTGGTGTTCAACACAGTTTCCTCGTCGTCATTCTCATAGTCAGATGGAGCAAAGGTCTTGATGCCCTGGTATTCTATGTCGTCCAAGATACGGCGCTTGAACATGTCAATCTCTTCGCTCGTTAAGGTATCACTCTTGGCAATCACCGGGATCAAGTTCACCTTCTCGTGCACCTGCTTCATGAGCGTGATGTCCAACGATCTCAAAGAGTGGCCAGTGGGCTCAATAAAGTAAAGGAAAGCATGCACGCGCTCGTCGTTGATGGCAGATCTATTCACCCTGCTCTCGGCCTCCAAGTACGAGTCAAACCTATTGTTGATCTCGTCAACAATGGGCTTCCACGAGTTGGTATTATTCACAGCCTCACCGAAACCAGGAGCGGTAATCACATTCAACTTTAACTTGACACCATCCTCCTCGATTTCAGCCCTGTGGGTCTTGACATTGACAGGAAGATCCTCTTCGGTGGAGGTGACGTCAACAGCATCGTCAACGATATCGGCATCCTTCGACAAGATTGGACGGTTGAAAAGCGTGTTGATCAAGGTGGCCTTACCTAAACCACTCTCTCCCACAGCCATAATGTTCAAACTGAACCCTCTTCTAATAGACTTTCTGTGCCATTGTTTAGGCAAGTTGGCAAAACCAACATAACCGTTCAATTTTCTTCTGATGATCTTGACTTCATGCTGGATTGGTTCCCTGTTGAGGGATGATGTTGGAGGTGACTCTACTTCGGCTATATGTTAGTATGAGAAAACGATGAATGATGAATGAGCGATAATGAACGATGGTGAACGATATGAACGATATGAACGATATGAACGATATGAACGATATGAACGATATGAACAAACGATGAACAAACGATGATGAACCAATGAAGAACCAATAATGAACCAATAATGAACGAGTGATGAACAAACGATGATGAACCAATGAAGAACCAATAATGAACCAATAATGAACGAGTGATGAACAAACGATGATGAACCAATGAAGAACCAATAATGAACCAATAATGAACGAGTGATGAACAATCAAACAACTATAGATGAGCAGTGACGACAAACTTATCACCACCTTTTTGTGGATGTCAACATCACTGGATCAATTGTCGACTCAAACAACTCGCTGTCAAAACAACTCGCTGTCCAAAAGTAGTCGTAAACCCAATGAATATCACTTCTCACGCCCTCTTTCCAGGTGTTTGTCAAGGCGCGCATACCTGAATCATCGCCCTTAAAATCAATCGTTTCGAATCAAATCAGTCAACAAATCAAGAACCAATGTCCACAAATGGACACAAATTACAAAACCCAATGTGGTGGATCATACGCCCATCGGTCTGTTATCGCTCGAGGATACTCTCTCTATTCGCTTCTGTTGTCACGTACCAGTCATGATGTCTAATTGAGGAGTTGTCAATTAGAAAATGGATCGTTTCAAATGTTTTTTTTACAAACAAAAAATGGGTGCTGAATTTTTCGTTTGTAAAGTCGGCGGCTAATGGGCGTGCACAAACGCTGGCGGCATACGTAGACAAAAAGCACCCATTTTACGCCCCTTCTACACTGCTACACGGATCTCGAATCTGGGGCCAGATGGCGGCCATCAAATTTACATGGACCCCGATTTAAACTTTCACCTGAAACCGGCTAACTTGTTTACTTTTGCACGCGTGATCGGGCACGTGGACACACGGACGCGTACACTTCCCCATCAGACTTCCTCCAGACTCTCACCAGACTCCACCAGACTTCACCCACCAGATCCCACCTGGTGGCACAATAGAAAGGGGATAATGGGGCTTCTACATTCGGCTACTTTTTTTGACGAGAATCGAAAAGGCACAATCGAAATTCGATTGTATTTATTTTTTGCTTCGTAACGATTGCCCTTTTACATAACGCGAGATGGGAGGTGGTAGTACATCTTCACAATTCTTACAGTTCTCAGAGATTCTTAGAGTTGCTCTTTCATTTTCTCGGTAAGCACTAACACTGCAACTAGTAATTAAGAACCATCACCAGTCGAGTACTACCAACAACCCCTCCCTCGTAATTATGTGTTGTACATTCCAGGTTGGAACGGTTGAGAGCGCGACAGAACGGAATTTTACTAGAAAGGGCTGAACTTGCTACTTGGACGGCTAGAAGAATAGACGTAGGGCCAGAAGAAATGAGAGAATACGGCAGCTCAATGACGAGAATGGAGACACGAGACCCACGATTTGGGACAAAAAAATGTGTGGAATTAAAGTTGCAAGATCGGAAAACGTTCTAGACTTGAAGGATTCTAGAAAACTCGTAGATTTTTTAGACATCTAAATTGCTGACACAGATGAAAGCGGATGAGGGAAGCGAGTCCGCTTCAAAGGTTCCAACAGTTGCAGTTTCCAAATGTTTCCAAATGTTTCCAACTGTTTGCAACTTTCTCGAATAAATCCACCCAACCTATTTTGCATCCATTTTGAATCTTGAACTCATCTACAATAATCAATGTTCTTTAGTAAACCTTCCTTCTTTACCCCCATTCTTTGGTGATCCTTATTCTTTACTTGACGTTACTCTTGTCCATTCTTTACCTTAAAGGCTATTTTTGAGCCCGTTCCTATTTCGTATACATTTTCACCCCTCCCCAGTCAAGTTCCCCAGTTAGTTCTTACATATTGATACACCAAACTGTTTTTAGAGCTTTTAGAAACAAATCATTCTTCGCCTCTTTACCTCTACTTTTCTACCTCTCGACCTTAACCTCTCTACCTCTTCACCTCTCCTCTTCACCTCTTCTCTCCAGCTCTCCTCTCCACCACCTTATTTAGAGTATTGGGTGGAATGTCAGTGCCTGACCTTTTATAACAGACCACTGAAATTTCAGGAAAGGAACCAAGGATACTTTCTGTTTGTTGTCTAATTCTCTTTTCCTATTGTTTCGAATTTCAACTGGAGGTATATACAGCTCATGGTTTCTCAATTAAAACCATTTCCAATTGCCCCTTCTTAATCCTCATCTTTTGTCTTCTCTGCTGTCCTCTTTCTCTTATTTTCTCCCTCTCTCTCTCTTCTCTTCTGTTCTCTCTCATCTTCTCTTCTTTTGTCTCCTCCCCTAACTTCTCTTCAACTCCTCATACAAAAACTTCAACCCCATCTTTGCAAATTCCTCCATATTCTTTGCTCTCTCCAGCTCACCCGTGTACCTGCTACACAGCACATCTCCCCCCGGCCCGCTCAATCCCAAAAACACAAACCCCACGTCCTTGGCATTCTTTTCGTCCTTCCCCAGCAAGTGCAAATCCGAAGTAGGTCCTGCGAATCCGGTCTCCGAGAGCACGTACGTGGACCCAAGCTCGTACTTTGTAGTGCGCGCAAGCTTGAGGGCCACTTGCTCCGAAGGACCCACGAAATTGGCAATTTCCTCATCGGTGTACCCAGACACTTTGAGTCTTTGTCTCAACGAATACACCAATTTTCCACCAATGTAAAAGTCTGAGGCACCGGGAACCGTCACAATGTATGCCGATAAAAGACCTCCGCAAGCAGCCTCGGAGATCGCAAGTGTCTGCTTTCGACTTCTGAGAATCTCCGCAATCTTGGTAACAAGCTCTTGTATTTCTTTAGGAGGAAAGTTCATAGTGAGTTGAAGTGTGCTATTGAAGTATGGTAGTGTATTTAGTACGGTAGTGTTTTTTGTTTAGTACTGGAGAAGTTTAGTACTGGTAATCAACTATTGGTAGGTAGTACTAGTGTAGTAAGTAGTTCAGTACTGGAGTAAGTAGTTTAGTACTGGAGTAAGTAGTGTACTGTAAGTATTGGTAGGTAGTACTGTACGTATTGGTTGGTAGTATTTAGTTTTCCTAGTAGAGTACTGAGTGAACGATTCTTAGGGTACTTATACTTTAAGCAAATCTAGACTCAAGGGATGCAATTGGTGAAACTCTCAATGGAATCTTTCTGATGTCTGAACTTTTATTTCCATTCGCGCTCAAATCTTTAGTGGCAATGTCGAAGGTATTAAAGTTCAACGCTGGTAAAGTGCAATACGACGAGACCAGCAAGCAGTGTACGCCATTGAAACACAAGGGCGTGGTGACCATCAAGCCCAGCACAGAGGAGCCTGAGTTTCTCGCCTTTACATGGAAGCCCAAGGGAGACTTCACCACGGGCGGCGTTGAGAGGGACGAGTTGTTGTTGATCCCCGGCGACGTGAGTTTCAAGCACATCAAGTCGTGCAACACAGGCAGGGTGTTTGCGTTGACTTTTCTCAGCTCGGGCGCAAAGCACATGTACTGGCTCCAGGATACGGGGGACCTTGACCAGGTGGATCTCTTGACCAGCAAGGACTTGAAGATAGTCAAGCAGATCAATGAATTGATAGCAATCAGAGACGAGGAGGAGGATAAGTAAGTATAGACATGGTGGGTATTGTTGATCAGTGGTAGATGGATGATAGTGGATAGTGGAGACAATAGTGGATAGTGGAGACAATATGAATAGTGGGTGAATATGAATATTGGGTGGAAGTGGATAGAATGGATGAATAGTGGATGAACTGATCATCAATTGAGTGTATCAGTAGGGATCTGATTAGCTCGTCAGTAGGGCTGATCATTACTACAGGCTTGGCTGCTGCTGACTACATGCTGATCTCATGCTGGACTGACAGGATGGGCTTGTGGGCACTTCAGATCAGCTAGGCTCACGATCTAACATCCACTTTATCATGACTTGACCACTGTCCACTGACCACTAACCACTGACCACTGTCCATTTGACCACTTGATATGTATAAGAGTACATTGAATAAATGAGAATGTAATGACTAACCTATAGTGATGAGGAAATGGAGGATGCAGAGGTGAGGGAGGATGCAGAGGAGAAAGAGAAAGAGAAGGTGAAGGAGGAAGAGCCGAAGGAGGAGAAAGTGAAGAACACAGCTTCTGTTGGCCCCAAACTATCCACCCTCCACATCAAATCGCTTTTGGATATCCTCACGCCCGAGGTTGTGGAATCACACCTCGATAGTCTTTCTGGAGACGAGATTGCCAGCAAGTACGGGCTGCTTCTCCCATCGTCAGTGACGCCCACCAAAGAAGGTGTGCTCGAAGTGTTCCGGAGCGAGTTCTTTCGCACGACAGCCGACAAATTGAGTGCGCAGTTGGAGCAGCGTGAGGGGGCCGGGTACTTGCTTGCGCAGAGCTTGAAGTTGGAGTATGAGACCGAGGGCATAGCCTCTTTTCTCGAGGCATTGCGGAAGAGCAAAGATTAGCTCGGGGCTCAACGGTTCATGGGCTCAAAATATGTCACGCTCATGACATCACTGACCCCAGATCTATATAAGGAGTTTAGATAAGAGTTTAAATAGGTGGGATCCGCAGTAGATTGTATTGAGACTAAAGATAAGAATACTAGACATACACTTACTTGCACTTATACTTGCACTTATACTTGCACTTATACTTACACTTCAACACTACACTTACTTCACCTACACTTACTTCTCCTACACTTACTTCACCTACACTTACTACCAATGACCGACCACATTGAACTCATGTCACAGCCTGTGACTATGGCCAACGATAAAGACGTGATTGAAACCACACTTCAGAAACTCGAAGACCTTATTGAGCAGAGCCCTGCTGCAGAGAAGGACGGTGAGAAACCGGACACCAGAGACCTTCAACAGGCGCACGAGGCTGAAAAGCACCACAAGTACTCCAAGATCAGCGTGCATGCCGAGGACGAGCAAGCGTCGAAAGACGTTGAGAAGCAGCGCCGTAAGGCTCAAGAGCAAAAGGAACGAGAGGCTCGAAAAAAAGGTGGGGGAAAAGATGGGGACGTAGCAACCGAAAGTGAAACAGGAAAACGTGATGAGCAAGCAAAACACGAGGACACCACAGTACTGACGAGCGAAGTATCTGAAGCCTCAAGTGAGAGCGAGGCTGAAAATGTCGATCATGATGGGTTTGAAATACCCGTGGGGAAGATTCCGTTGGACGGGCACTTTTCAACAGACGAGATTGAGCTGCTTGTGAAGTTGGCAAAGGACGAGGGCGTGATATCGGATGCAATAGAGGTGAAGGTGGTTTCAAAGAATGAGGTGGTGGGAGATACAGTGAGAATAGCAGATGGTAAGGAGGAAAAGGTGGAGAGTGGGGGGAGAGAGAATGAGAAGACAGAGAATGATAAGAATGATAAGAATGATGAGAATGATAAGAAGAATGAGAAGAAGAATGATAAAGGGAATGATGAAGAGAATGATAAGAATGAGAATGATGTAACCAACGAAAAAAATGAAAAAAATGACGACTTCAACGACTCAATGAATTCTCCAGAAATTGGGAAAGAAATTGGAGAAAAACAGAATCAAGTAAAGCAACAGAGGGAACAGGAGAGAAAAAAGGAGAAGGTATAGAAAATATAAACAAACCGATAGTAAACATGAGCACGCACGAGCACGTCAGAGCACGTCGTGTACGCGTACATCAAAGTTTATTTATAGTCTTGATAATGTGATAATGAGATTGCGATAATGAGTGTTTAGTAATTTGGTATGAGTATGTTGAGTATTGAGTAAGTTAGTATTGAAAATGTTGAGTATGTTGTATTAAATATGTTAGTAAATTTGAGTAAGACTGATGATTGAGTACGACTGATGATTATAACTTGTTTTATCCACTACTACTGTGACGTATTTCACTGTAGCGTATCCTGTCATTTTCGTTTCATGTAAATTTTTCGATACGAGGTGTCTAGACTTTTTGGTCCATTCAAAACTCAGTCGCTGACTTGCATTACTGTTGTATTGTTGTATTGTGCGTGCTGTGTATACTGTACAGTGTTATTACAGTGTTATTACAGTGAGTTACTACAGCTACTACAGTTACTACAGTGAGTTTACCCTGAGTTTCTTGAGTTTACCACTATTACTTGATCTGATTTAGTGTGTCTCAAGATCATTTGATTCTAATTTAATCCCAAATTGAGAGACCATACAAATCGACACAGGTCGCAGCTCCCTCAAGTCTAATATTATCAATGGATCGTGGCAGGCGCTTTCTTCACATCTTGGTTGCCATTGGTGGCCTCTTGGTCCTCCTCACCACCATTGCAAGCACCCGAAAACCTTCCGGGGCTGATGAAGCAACTTGTCGCATGGTATGGATGAACCCGTCCTTTGCCAGAATCAGGCCCTTTGACGAGTCCCACACAAAATTCGCTTCCAAGTACTCGCTACACCTCTACAGGGAGAAGGATAAGGACCCCGTCCCCAAAGACGACCAGGGTTTCGCCATATTGAACGGAATCCCAGTTCTCTTTATCCCAGGGAACGCAGGAAGTTACAGACAAGGTCGTTCGGTGGCCTCTGAGTCTGCAAATATATACTTTGATGAATATGTCAAGGGCCACGGTAACCCCAACGCGGCCAACTTGGACTTTTTCACCGCTGATTTCAACGAGGACTTTACCGCGTTCCACGGTAGAACCCTTTTGGACCAGGCCGAGTACCTCAATGAGGCCATCAAGTTCATTCTCTCGTTGTATGACAATAACCAGGATCCTCCCAAGTCCATCATCATTCTCGCTCATTCCATGGGAGGAATTGTTGCACGGACCATGCTCACGCTCCCGAATTACCCTGAGGGTACAGTCAACACAATCGTGAGCTTGGCGTCGCCCCATGCTGCTGCCCCCCTCACTTTCGATGGGGACTTGTTGAAGATCTACGCAGGCATCGACAGTTTCTGGGCCAGTGCATTTACAGAGTCTGGTTTCGACGAACCCCCAAGCGGGAAAGAAGTGGCCAAGATTGCAAAGCGCCGTCTCAAGGATGTCTCCGTAGTATCCATTACTGGAGGCTCTGTTGACTACACACTCCCTGCAGACTACACCACCTTGGGTTTCTTGGTACCTCCTTCAAATGGGTTCACTGTGTTCACCACAGGGATGCCCCATGTGTGGACAACAATCGACCACTTGGCCATCGTGTGGTGCGCGCAGTTGAGGCGGTCGATCGCACGCAGTTTGTTGGAGATCTCCAACAAGAATGTGCCGTCGAGAACCTATGGCTTGGAAAAGAGATTGGAGGTGTTTAGAAGCTATTATTTGAGTGGGTTCGAGGAGGTGTACGAAGATAGAAGAAGAATCAAACACGAAAAGGAACAGAAGGAGAAGCAGTTGAAGAAAAATAAGAAGATCAACAAGCCAAAGGACGAAATCAAGGGAAATGCCCTCGATAGAATAAAAAAGAATGGGCCAGTTACTGTGAAAATCGATATCGATGACCCAAGGTACTTTACGGTGAACCCTGATAGTAGCTTGAGATTGGACAAGATTAACCCACAACAGCAAACACAGAACTTGAATGTGTTTCAGGTGTTTGCTAATCAGGTGGGGAATAGGTTCAGTTTGTTGACATCGAGGCATATTGCAAAGTTGACAAATGATACGAATACTGCAGTGTTGATGTGCAGGTACGAAAACAAGAAGGACGATACGGAGAGTTATGAAGAGTTAGATAAGAGGGAAGAAGATTTTGAGGGAGATGAGGAGTTTAAGAGGGATGAAGAGTTTGAGAGGGACGAAGAGTTTGAGGACCACCTTGATGAGCTGGTAAAGAGAGAGCTCAGGGAAAAGAAGGTGGATCCAAAGAAGGAGAAGGAGAAGGAGAAGGCGAAACCAAAAGATAAACCAAAAGATAAAGGAAAGGATAAAGGAAAAGACAAAGGGAAGGGAGCAAAAGGAAAAGGAGGTAAGGGAAAGGATATAGGAGCAAAAATGAAGGAAAAGGTAGTGTTGGATCCAGAGGAGGAAAAGCAAAAGGTTAGGGGAAGACTTGCTGGAACAAAGGAGAAACCAATTGTTGACTTCACCCATAGAGATACCAAATTCGAGGCCATACTCACCTGTTATGATGCGTACGAAGAGGTATTGAATGTTCCCCGTTCTCTTGGTGAACATGCCGCGGCTTCTGCATTCGAAGGTGGACAACAACCGTTCTTTGCACTTGAGTTCGATGGTGAGACCCTCAAGGAATTCGACATGGTTCTCGTGAGGGCCCCCGTGGATGAGTTTTCGTCTCACGACGCCTTCTTGAATGCAGATATTGTCGAAACAACCTCGATACAGTACGAGGTCGGCAAGGACCTCCAATCCCTCTTCTTGGGCTCTAAGATCACTCTTCCCGCTAATCGTCCACTTTCGGCAAACATCGCAATTCCAGGTGCTTGGAGCAGTATGTTATCATACAAGGTGCGCTTCAAGAGCAAGAGTCCTCCAAGATCGTACCCCCCTGAACCACCCTTCATTTCGCTTGCAAGACAATGGATTGGAGACAGGTACGAGACCAAGTGGCACCTCAACATCGACCAGGACCCTCACCTCAAGGTGTCGCTTCACGGAGTCGCGCCATTCGTGCCTTTTGAAAGACAAGCGTCCCACTATGTCAACCTCCAGTTATGGAGCTCCCTGTTCTTCAACCGGAACCCATTGGATGTGGAAGTGTCCGTTGATCTCATCGAGAGTCTTCGTCTCATTGTGTTGAGGTACAGATTGGCCATCGTCCCAGTGTGCATGTTTATTGTGCTCATGGTAATGAGTATCCAGTACCGTGACTACACGGCAACCTCAAAATTCCCGAGCTTCCTCTCTGCCATGAACAAACTCAATGCACCACTCAACGTTGCCATCGTTGCAGTCGTGTCCTTCGTGTTGAATTTCGCCACGAACGACGAGCGCGTCCAGGTGGTGTTGGGGTACCTTGACCCTGTGGGTGCCCACGTACGGGGAGAAATCACCACCCTTGCCAACAACTCCAAATTCAAGTTGAACAACTACTTTTTGGGCTTGGAGGAATACAATTTGTGGTACTTGGGAGTGGTCTTCTACGTCATGTGCTCATTCTTTGTGTTTGTGCTCTACTACTTGGTTGCGGGTGGAGGGCTCTTGTTAACGCAGGCAGCAAGGAAGATAAGCAGGGTGAAGAAGGCCAAGGTGGAGGAAAACGAAGGCATGGAGAGCGCACAACTCGAGAACATCGAGAGCATCGAAACTGGACAGAGTCCAGCTGACGAAAAGGGCGATGGCACCAAACTCAAGCAATCGAACCGCAAGGTTGTCTTTACAATTGTATTAATGGCAATGATTGCGTGGTTCCTTCCATACCAGGCTGTGTTTATGATTGCTTTGGTGATACAAGCCGTCAATATCCTTGAGGTGATGTACCACCAGCTCGGGTACAGTAAGCTCAACTACCAGATTACGCTCTTCATGCTCATGATTTGTGTGCTACCGGTAAACATACCGATCTTGGTGGTGTTTGTGCACAACATGACAGTGAGCTGGACCACGCCGTTTTCGTCCCACCACAACTTCTTATCGGTGTTGCCGATCCTCTGCATGGTGCAGATGATCAACAACCGGTTGAGAAGCAAGTTCAAGATTGGAAGCCCCCGTCTCTTCTACACATTGGCATACTTTATCATGTTCTACTGTGTCATTTTTGGCATACGGCACACATTCTGGTTACACCACTTGTTGAATGTCTTCAGCTGCTACTTGATAGGGGTTATGGTGTACGAGAACGGGGCATAACCAACATTTTATTCGGTCTGGATACTTATAATAGAGATTACGGAGGACCCTTGTAGATGTGCTTATGTAAGCAAAACATTCGGAAGAGCGAAAGGACGGGGTGGGCAAATGGGTCAGGACCCACTACCCCTCGAAAAATCGTAGCAGAGCAAGGTCACGCATTTGCTCATAATTTCACGCACTTTTCCCCCATCCTTTTTTGCCACTCCTTTTTTCAGGGATTGAAATGTCTGACCTTAATTGGTACAACTTTTTTGCAAGATAAGGGTAGACATTTCCAGCAAATCTGTGATTTCCAAACCGTGTAAACACTGAAATACAGCAAAATTAAACATTCCAGCAACTATGTAAACACTGATTCAAACTATATAAATGAATTCAAAACTAATATGAATCCAAAACTGAACAATTGCCTACAGATATCACTTATCATACTAATATCATTACTAATATACACTTCCCCGGGAGAACTAAAAATTACCCAATCCTTTTCTTACGAAGATGCAGAGGAGTACTTGGTAACAGCTCTGGTACCTTCGGAAACAGCGTGCTTGGCCAACTCACCTGGCAAGATCAATCTGACAGCGGTCTGGATCTCTCTAGCGGAGATGGTGGACTTCTTGTTGTAAGCAGCCAACTTGGAGGCCTCACCAGCGATTCTCTCAAAGATATCGTTGACGAAAGAGTTCATGATGGACATTGCCTTCTGGGAGATACCAGTGTCTGGGTGGGTCTGCTTCAAGACCTTGTAAATGTACGAGGAGTAGGTCTCCTTTCTGGTCTTGGTTCTCTTCTTGGAGTCACCAGAAGAAGTGGAAGCAGTCTTCTTAGCAGCTGGCTTCTTCTCAGCTGGGGCCTTGGAGGCGGGCTTCTTCTCTGCTTTGGTTGGTGGGGCCATTTTGTACGTATGAAAAATGTGCTTCCAAAATTCGGGGAGGCACTTTGTATTTATATTTTCGTTCCCAAATTCCCACACTCTAAATTACCTAACCCAGCGCCTTCCGCTTTGAGACACCGTCTCATCACCCAATCACGTTTGTGTGGGTTTGTGCTTGTTTGTGTTGGGTGTCAGCCCCAGACCGCGGTGCGCGAGGACCGGTCCCATAATTACACACCAAGGCGTGTATTTTTTGGTACGCGATCCCCAGTGTAACTTTGGGAACGGTGCGGTAAACGGGGTACCACACCACAAAGCGCCCGCGTGGTACTGCGCTCCGCGACATGAGCATTGTGTCGCCTGTCGGGGACGACAAGTGGAGCGGAACGTAAATATTGTGAGATTAGATTTGTGGACTGTGCACATTATAAAAATCAGAGAATCCCCTAGATTTTTTACCATCAACAAATAATAGTATAGTATGTCTGGTGGTAAAGGTAAGGCCGGTTCTTCCGAAAAAGCTTCGAGTTCGAGATCGTCTAAGGCAGGTTTGACTTTCCCTGTCGGTCGTGTTCACAGATTGTTGAAGAAGGGTAACTACGCACAGAGAGTCGGTTCTGGTGCTCCAGTGTACTTGACATCCGTCTTGGAGTACTTGGCTGCTGAAATTCTTGAGTTGGCTGGTAACGCTGCTAGAGACAACAAGAAGTCCAGAATCATCCCAAGACACTTGCAGTTGGCTATCAGAAACGATGAGGAGTTGAACAAATTGTTGGGTCACGTCACAATTGCCCAGGGTGGTGTCTTGCCAAACATCCACGGCTCTTTGTTGCCAGCAAAGAAGCCAAAGCCAGGTAAGGCTTCCCAGGAATTGTAGTGACGATATTTAATTCATGAGAGTGTATATTAGGGTAGTTTTAATTCATGTCTAGTATGGATCTTTGTAGGGAAGGGTATTTGGTCGCCACCAAATTCTACTTTGACCAAACAATTAAAAATGCAAGCCTTAAAATGACAGCAACGGTATCAAACGGTCTACCTGAATCAATATGTTGGTACATGATAGTGGCGTTGGCGAATGCCAAACACCAGACTGTCTTTTTTCAACGTCCTCAACATTTTCATTGAATGTCATTTTTATGCCGTTTCTTAAAATGTATCTGATCATGTGTCTGATTGAATGTCTGATTGATTACTATTTATCTAATTGACTACCTTTGTATAATTGACTATCTTTTGTCTAATTGACTCCTTTGCTCTTACTATTCCTGTTACTCTTATTGCAGCATTTTGAGCATCAAATTGGTTCATTTTAATTTCACGCGCAGCCGCTCAATTGATCTACTATGGAGAAGTTTACCAACTGGAGAGATAAAGGAACTGGGATATCCCCATTCATGCCTGTGAAGTCACCCTTCACTGCCCTCAAACCACTCATTTTCATTGCAAAACTCCCAATTGCACTCATTCTTCTAGGGCTCTACTACATCACTTCCATCAAAGCCCTTCTCAAGTTTTTGTTGCTACTGGTATGCGGGTTCAACAATCTAGATGTGCTAGCAGATGGAATCAAGCGTTCCAATAAGGAAAAGCTACAAAAGCTCATGCCCCAGCGTGGCGATTTGGTGGTGGTGAACTACATTTCCCCCATCGATGGCCTTTTTTTGGCCTTGACCGCACAAACCTCTTGGAGAAACGTTTCAATATTGGTGCCCGGAGACGGCCAGGTGTACGAATACTCCATCTGGTCGTTGTTCAGCTTCACATTCTCGGGCGTGCACACCGGCCGCAAGGTTGACATGGACAAGCTCGGAAAGAAGGTGTACTTTTTACTCGTAGAAGGCACTCCAACCAGTGGAAAGGCCGTCTTGTCATTTGCGAACGTTGTCAAACCCGCTGGAGTGAATCCTAAAATGATGGTGTTGAAGTTTGCGCCTCCGTACTTGGCTTTGCCAGTGCCTCATGTCTCGAAGGGACGGTATTTGTTCGACTTGTTATCGACTACAAGCACACCCAAGAATTTCATAAGAGTGAAGGTTTACGAAATGGAAAAGTTCTCAACAGCGGAGGTGAGAAAAATCTTTGAATTGAATGGCTTGGTCGTATTGGATGGGAGATTAGATGTGCGCGAGAAGGAGAGATTTTGGAAAAGCTACAAAAGTTGAGCATGGAAATTTCTTTCCCGAGTTGGTCCTACGAGCGACGACTTCTCAACAAAGACGGGTGAAACGGATAGAACGTGTCGAAATATTCAAGATAAACTGAATCCGGTTATACCCAATCGACAAATAATAGATAAAGTTTTTTTACATAAGTAAACTAGATGGTGAGTCGTATTACCATCTACTGGGCACCACAACCAAAGTGTTCATTCTCTATGATATACCGGATATTATAAACAATATGCTATGCCCTTTGGTTCATCTTTTCCAAAGGATCCTCGAAATCATCATCCTTCATCTTTGCCAAAGGATCCTCGAATTCGTCATTCATTTTTGCTAAGGGATCCTCGAATGCATCATTCATTTTTGCCAAAGGATCCTTAAACTCATCATTCATCTTGGCTAAGGGGTCCTCAAACTCATCATTCTTTATTGGATCCTCAAATTCATTTTCCCTATACTCAATCATCTTCCTCCTTTTCTCTCCCTTATCTCCCTCTATTCTCTTATCTATTGTCTTTTTCACCTCTCCATAATCTATCAAGTTATCGTCTTCCAGTTCCCCCTTTCTCACTTTAAAGTATGTGTGGTCCACCTTCAAGACTTTGTCAAAAACCTTGACCCCGTTGAAATTATCCACAGCCAACACACAGCTTCTGAAATTCTGGTACTTCAAGAAGCAGAAGCCCTTATTCTTTCCATTGTTGTCTCTGGGCATCTTTATATGAGTCGGTACTCCATACTGGGAGAATATTGTCACGATATCTTTTTCTTCAAGGTCTGAATGAAGTCCACCTATATGGATGTATGATGTATCCCTGTAGTCGTAATGCCACGAAGCTTCGTATGAGATATTAGAAGCAAGCTCTTTCTCGTTAATAGAGATGATTTTTCGAATGAAGTTCATTCAATGCAAATGGTGTCTGGAAAAGCAGTTATTTTGGTCAATTGAGTTGATCAATCGTTGGCGATTATTTGGTCAATTGCAATTAAGTTGGCAGTTAAGTTGGCAATCAAGTTGGTCAAGTTGGTCAAGTTGTTCAATTAAATAAACTTGATTATGTGTTAAATCAATTTGGAGATATGGAAAGTTCCTTGACAAGCTCCTCGAAATTTGTACATCTCTTTTCGCTGTTTTGTGATGAGATGCCTTTTTTGAGATTGATTTTTCGAGATGAGATTTTCCTTTTTTCATCACCATGGCTAAGACTGACACAAGGAAAAGAAAACCTGAGGAGGAAGAATCCTCGGATGAAGAGTTCCAAGTAGAAGGTTTGATCGATGATGAAGCTTCGGAAGACGAAGGATCGGAAGAAGAATCGGAAGACGGTTCGGAAGAGCAAGTAAACGACGATGACGAAGATGAGGACGATGAGGACGATGAGGAAGAAGCCGCTCTTAATGAACTTATTGGAGAAGAAGACGATGTTAGTGATGTTGACTCTGAGGACTTTTCCGACGAACCAAAAGATATGTCCATCACCGACAAGTTATCCGGGGTGAAAATCAGAACCATGTCTGATGCCTCCGAGATCCACACACTGTACTCGGACGGAAAACCCCGTGTTATCAAGCCTGAAATCGAGCCAGAGTACGACTCAGACGACAGTGATGTGGAGAACTTTAACACAATCGGAAACATCCCAATCTCTGCCTACGAAGAAATGCCCCATATTGGATATGACATCAACGGTAAGAGAATCATGAGACCAGCCAAGGGATCCGCCCTTGACCAGTTGCTCGAGTCCATCGATCTTCCTGAAGGATGGACGGGTTTGCTTGATCAAAACACTGGTGAGGGACTCAAGTTGAGTGACGAGGAATTGGAGTTGATTAGAAAGATCCAGGCCCAGGAAAGTACCACCGAAAACATCGATCCATACGAACCTTACATAGACTGGTTCACATCGAAACAGGAGGTGATGCCTTTGACTGCTGCACCAGAACCAAAGCGCAGATTCGTGCCTTCTAAGCATGAGGCCAAGAGAGTGATGAAGATTGTGCGGGCCATCAGAGAGGGCAAGATTATTCCTCCAGATAAAGTAAAGGAGAAGAACGAGGAGGAGGAGCTCAACTTCGACTTGTGGCAGGACGAGAGTCCACTTCCAGACCATATCATGAACTTGAGGGCTCCAAAGTTACCTCCTCCATCGCACGAAGAGTCCTACAATCCACCTGAGGAGTACTTGTTGAGTGCCGAGGAGAAGAAGGAATGGGAAAACCAGGAACCGGGAGAAAGAGAGCGCAACTTTGTTCCAGAGAAATACGGATCCTTGAGAAAGGTGCCGGGATACAAGGACAGTGTGCGTGAACGTTTCGAGAGGTGCTTGGACCTTTACTTGGCACCAAGAGTGAGGCACGAGAAGTTGAATATCGACCCAGAGAGCTTGATCCCAGAACTCCCATCGCCAAAGGATCTTAGGCCTTTCCCAATCAGGTGCTCTACTACATACGATGGTCACAAGGGTAAGATACGTACCATGTCGATCGATCCAAAGGGTTTGTGGTTGGCAACCGGAGGAGATGATGGAACAATCAGAGTTTGGGAGGTGTTGACGGGTAGAGAAATGTACAAGGCGCAGATTGTCAAGAAGGACAATGAGGACGACCACATCGAGGCCATTGAGTGGAACCCAGACGCAAATGTCGGAATCTTGTTGGTCACCGCTGGAGAATTCATTTACTTGGTTGTTCCACCAATCTTTGGATTCGACGTCGAGAATGTCTCCAAGTTGAGAGTCGAGGCAGGTTGGGGTTACGGTAAGTTCGGTGTCAAGAACACTACTGACGAGGATGACGAGCCCAAGAAGGAGGTGGCCAAGTGGTACACTCCAAATGCTACACAGAGTGAGATGGGTGTTTGTGCAATTGTGGAGACCCGTAGGACCATCAAGAAGATTTCGTGGCACAGAAAGGGTGACTACTTTGTGAGTGTGTCTCCAGACAGTGGAAACACAGCAGTTTTGATTCACCAGTTGTCGAAGCACTTGTCTCAATCTCCATTCAAGAGATCGAAGGGTATCATCATGGATGCAAAATTCCACCCCTTGAAGCCTCAGCTTTTCGTGGCATCCCAGAGAACAATTAGAATATACGACTTGGCACAGCAAGCCTTGGTGAAGAAGTTGTTGCCTGGTGCGAGAATGTTGAGTGCCATTGATGTGCACCCACGTGGAGACAACTTGTTGGCCTCATCGTACGACAAGAAGGTCTTGTGGCACGACCTTGACTTGGCCTCCACTCCATACAAAAACTTGAGGTACCACGAAAAGGCAGTGAGGAGTATCAAGTTCCACAAGGCAAACCTTCCTCTCTTTGCGTCTGCTTCGGATGACGGAAGTATCCATGTGTTCCACGCAACTGTGTATGATGACTTGATGACTAACCCATTGTTGGTGCCATTGAAGAAGTTGACGGGACACAAGGTGGAAGGCAGTTTGGGTGTTTTGGATTTGGTGTGGCACCCAAGGGAGGCGTGGTTGTTTAGTGCAGGTGCTGATGGACAAGCAAGATTGTGGACCACCTAAGCAAACCAAAAGATCTGAAAAGGAGTAATTGGCATGAAACGATGCTGTTGAGTTTCATTCCGAGATTAGAACAATTGAAAGCGAGCTGATTGTTCGAATATCTACCAATTCTTTAGGGCAGTGTAGATAAATAAGCAAAGCATTGATAGAAAGCGTTTCTAGTATGTTGTAGATGTTGCACGGGGAAGCTAGCATTCTTAGAAGTTAGAGCATGAGTAGATCTGCTAAGATTTATAACAAGAAGAGTACCATATTGCTTACGATCAACTTCCAGTACTTCCAATTTCGCAACCATTAAATGTAAATGCAGGGTAATGGTCGATAGCGACATGCTCAAAGCCATTCAAAATGACTCTTCGAACTTTGTTAGTAGGTTTTTTAAGACGATCCCTGCGAGTTTGTTTACTCGTTGGAAAAGATTACAAATCGCTACTTGAGATATTGGGACATCAGGACCCTACCATACTATCATGTGTGTGATGATTACATAATAAGAAATAATGAGTTCAGGTCAAAGTTCAGATCAAATTTCAAAATTCAAGGATATCCATGAGTACCCAGGAAACGCCAAAGGATGGGTAACCCTTGGGAGATGGCGTCAAAGTGAGGTGGACAGGTAAGAAACGCATGAGCTAATGTGGATACATAGAGATAAGATAATAAGAATAGGGGGAAGATAAGCCCAAACGGGAGGAATGATACCAGGAAGGTAACCAGAAAGATGAACAGAATTGCATGACCCTCAGGGGCTGAGTGCAACGTAAGAGAAGATGTGATTGTATTGCATGGACCAGAGCCATATGATGGACGAATTCTGGCGAACGAGAGCTAGAAAGATCATCAAAAGGGGACGAATCCCCATGTAGTTTTAAAATAAAGCAACAATTTGAACACGAGCATCACTCTCGGATGCTCGTAAGATACACAGCTTAAGCAAATATCACTAACTTAACAAACCAGGAAATTACAAGAATCAAAAACAAAAAAGGGGCATTCTGGGAATTGAACCCAGGGCCTCTCGCACCCAAAGCGAGAATCATACCACTAAACCAAACGCCCTTTTCTTGTCCTTTATAAAACGGGAAAAAACATCCTCCCACTACATGTGTTATCACGTGACCTCATCAAAAGTCTAGTTTTCAATTACAAGGAGTGATTTAGTCTATTATGAGCGTATTCTAGTTTGTCTAGCAGTTTTCTAAAAAGCCTCCCTTAATGGTGTAGTTGAAGTAAGGTTCTTATCAAATCTTACTTTCGTGCCATTTGTACGATCTTTATGTCATGGCTGCAAAATGATTTCCTCGATAGTGGTGGGAATAGTCTGGGGTTACACAGCCAGCAACCAATAGACGACGTGGCATCGTTTACTGTCAGGGGATTGACGTGAAGTTGACGCCCATTTCAAAATGCAACTTCAAGTTTTACCGATCTCCCTAGGAGCTCATTTTCTATCGGTTTCAAAGAGGCAACGAACGGGAGCAAGATGATCCCAACCATACTACAATCGGTAATAATGCGAACAGGGCCAGAAGTCGAACGACTTTCATTCGTGGGGGTTTAAGGTACCGAAACGAGGTGAAAGTTAAAATAGACTTGAACCAGAGCCAAATACATGCTTCCCACAACTCAGCTTTCGGCCGAATTTATAAACTCAAATTTGGAAACCTCTGTGCCCTCATACTCTGTCTTGTAGATATCCCCTTCTCTCCCCTCAAATAACGTGGGCAAAATGTACTTCAAATTGCTCGTAATTCCAAGGTTGTCTTCACTCAATACCCAGTCCAATTTCTTCCAGTCTAGGATGCCCTCCCCACATGGAGATGCACATGGAGTCTTGAAAGATGCAACGAATTCTTTATCCACATTTGCAGTGAACAAGTAGAGACCAGGCGACAGCTCATTTCCCACAGCAGTGTTGTTGGCCACAGCCCATAGAAGTTGTCCTCTGCACGCGAACAGGACCAGTAAGCCAGTTTCCTCCAATGTTTCCCTAGCTATACAATCGAGGGGTGACTCATTGGGATCAAGTTTTCCACCTACACCATTCCATCTCCCCATCCAAGGTTTCTTTTGGCGATTGAGAAGGAGAACCTGATTGGTTTCTGCACAGTAGATGAAGCCTAGGGTATACTTGAGCATCAAACGCAATACTTTGGATCTTCAGGGGACGTCAAAAAACCTGGTCCAAAAATGAAAATTCAAAAATGGAGCCCAAATTGTTCCAAATTGCAAATTGACTCAATGGCTGAAAAAATGGAACCAGAATGAAACTCCTCGATGCAACATCAGATGCATCAAGGCGGAAGTGCAATTGCATCTTGAATGTCGTGGCAATACGATTACGCAGCAATACGATTACGCAATACGATTACGAATACGATTCCCAGGATTTGGAACACCAGCAAACTCGGTATTTACAAATATTCTCACATTTTGACCAAATTCTCGAAAAATTGTCTCAATTTCTCCGTATATCAAAAACGATTTACATTCCTTTTGGTACGCGACTGTAAATATACGCGATCGACGCGAAAAAGATTCTTTTTCCAACCTTGTTCATACTTTAACCTCAGTGTATCCCTGTTGAGCATTTTGTTTCTGTTGGGCATCCCCTACTCTGCCCCACGAGTCCCCGTAAGCCACAATATTATCTGATCAAGTGTATTGTCCTTACAATCAATGATTGTTCATAATCCTAATTTCACTTCATTTCATCAGACATTTAGTCTGTCAGTGACGATGCATACGCGAAATAATAGTGTGGTTATGATCGGTTATGATCCACGATTGGAGAAGTTACCGAAATGATTAGCGAACACTTGGATATTCCTTGGATCAAGACTCTGGTTATGACTTTGTAGGTTATGACTTTGGTGGTTATGATTAACGACAATTTCTGGTTATGATTAGTGGTGATTGATGAGGAGTTTTTACCGAGAGTTTATTGATTTCCACTGACTGGCGGTTATGATGAACACTTTGCTGCAAAATTGCACTTTATTTACTGCAAATTGAAGGGGTGGCAATGAGGGATAAAAGTACCCTGGATGCTGACATACCCCAATAGCAAACATTAGCATATATATTAGCATACTGTTTCTAAGGGATATGGACCAGTTAGTCTAGATGTCTAGATGTGGGTGAGGGGCGATACCCCCAGACATTCCTAAACCTTCAAAGTGCCTCGTAAGACCTCAAGTAGACAGACTAAACTAATTGACGTAGACTTTCTGAAACTTGTAGATCAAGTAGACATCTAGAGTCTTGGTTATTGTCGCGATATCGAGGTCAACAATTTCGTTACCATTCTCTTTTCAGAAAAAATCAACCCCATCAGCAACTGTTGCCAGGACCATGTCCAAATCCACAACATTGCTACCCGGGATGCTTGATCCAACATCCTTGAAGGCCTCTAAGGGGAACAAGAAGCCTGCATCCCTGGCCAGTGCCTTGATTTACCCCTTGTTGAACGAACAGCAGGATCTAATCATGTTCAAGAAAACATTGAAGCTCAACGGCGTACTTAAAGATACAGGCATCGACATAGCCGACGCGGTAGACGTCATCCACCAGTTCATCTCGAGTTACGATCCTCCGTTGGAGTTGGTGAAGCTTTCTTTGCAAGACAACCAGATCGTAGAGCTCCCTGAAAACATATCGCTAATCTCCCGCTCAGTGGTGTTTCTCGACCTCCACATGAATAGCTTGGTGAGTATCAGCGAGGCAATCAATGAGTTTTCGAGCTTGGAGATCTTGGATCTCTCGTGCAATAAGTTGAGCACCCTTCCCAAGTTCAAGATCAAGAACTTGAAGGTCCTCAGTCTTAAAGATAACTACTTCAAGTACTTGCCTCCAATGTTGGGGGACTTGTCGAGCCTCAATCTCATTGAAATCAACAATAATCCTTTGATAAACCCATCTTTGGATGTCATCAAGGGGTTCCAGCTGAGAGTGGATCAGGAGTGGGTCAGTGAATTGAAGAGCTACCTTTTCAATAATAAACTGCTTCTAGAACAAAAGATCGCCGACCAAGCCCACAAATCAACCCACCATCTGCCGTCACAACCTCCACCTGCTCCGCCAGGGTCGTCACTTCCCCCTTTGCCTGTTGCTCCTAAATTTCCTATACCCATGGGGCCTATCCCGAACTCGGCACCACCGCTCACGAGATCGAAAAGCATTAACGAAACGAAATCCAAGGCATCTAGAGCAGCTCGTAGAATGGGGCTCATCATCAAAAAAGCATCGGAGGAAGAGAATGGCTTCACTGAAAAGTTTGAAAGTGGCTACTATGAAGACAAGGATAAGGATGACAAGAAACCTGAGAATGATAACGAAAACGTGGCTGATGAAGAAGACAATGAAAAGACAAATTCTGTTTACGCTGATGCAAAGACAAAGACAAATTCTATCGACACGAAAACTAACTCTATCTATACTGATGCGAAGACCAAGACAAATTCAGTCGACGCAAAGACCAACTCTGTTTACACCGATGCGAAAACCAGCTCGGTATACTCCGACAAGACAATTTACTCAGATGCAAAGGCGACGCTCACTTACGACGGGAGGGAAAAGAGAAAGTATGATACAGAAAGAAGAAATAAAAAATCAGAAAAGAGTCCCGATGGACAAGTGGTGAAAATCCCACACTCTGTCTCTTCACAAGAGATATCATACAATCTCGCACTGCCGTTACCCAATGGCCCTGCCACGATGTCAAGAGTATCGTCCACCACACCTGCATCACTTTCTGGATCACCCCTTGCTACTCCCACCAACAATAAGAGCATGGAAAAGAGCATGAATACCCCCAGCAAAAGCATGGAAAAAAGCATAAACCCGGAGAAGAGCATGAATGGAAAGGAGAAGAATGGCAAGGAGAAGGATAAAAGTGACGATGTATTCGAATCGAGGTTCCTTGACCCTACGAGATCGAGACCACGTGCAAATACCATGAGGGAACTCGACAAAATTCTTGAAAAGAATGATACCCTGGATACGGAGCACAAATCTGGAGCTTACTTTAGACGTTTGTCCACCCTAACCGAGAGCCCAACTGATGAGACAACCTTTAGGGAAACCAAGAAAACTGAAAGGACAGATAAATCTGTTTCTTCTGAGTTGAAGTGTGCCAAGCCCGAGGTGTCGCCGACCAAAGTAATCAATACCTCCAAGAAGTTTAATACCCCAACCCTCATGAAGGTGTCACGCAAAATATTGTTTGCATTCAGTGAGTTGCACTCGTCGATCCGCAGATTCACGGGCTTTTGCATAGATAAGAAGGTCACCATCAAGATGGTTTCGCACTTGTACTCGACGAAAACCTACATCGACTCCTTGGTGGAAAACTTGGAGATTATGGAGGAGCGCAACGAGAACAATTCTGCCGCCATAACCAAAAGCATCATCATGTCATTACACCTGTGTGTGGCGTCTTTCAAATCCATCATGACGCTATTGAGTGATAATTATGTGAGTTTCATTGCCAAAACCGATGCGTGCTTTATCCGTATGCTTTACTTGACGTTATACGGATCGCTCAACGAGTTGATGAATGCGTTCAAGCTTTTGCAGCCCAACTTTAAGCCGCCGCCATTCAACCTCCAGGCCGCACCCACAGCATCTGGAATGCTAGCAAATGCTCCATCTGGCGAAATAAAAACACAAAAGTTGACAATAAACCCCACCTCCAACTTGAATGGCGAAGACGTGGACGAAAAGTTGTACCGTGCGATCGAAATCTCCACGTCTAATGCCCAGGTTGTGTTTGGAGAGATTACCAAGGCCATCAACAAGACTGCTGTGGAAAGCGCATTGGCCTCACTGGGCGACTCTCAAGGTTCATCCATCAACCACACCGTGGCCACTAAAGTGAAGGAACTCACGAATGTGTGTATGGCATCCATGGACGTGACGCGTATTTTGAAGACCAAGTTGATCACCATCAGGAACAACCCGTCGCAGGCCACGAAAAAGATGTTTTGGGACGATATCAATATGTTTTTGAAAGCCATCATTCAAACCTTTTCTTCGGTCAAGAGTGTCATGAAGGACTTACCCGTTTTGAACGACATCCGTGCATCCATGGCCAACTTGACCAAAACCACAAAGGATGTAACGATCCTTTTGGAGGTGTCGTCGTACAAATCGATGTCTGTTGATCTGCATGGATTTACACCCGCTGCGCAGAATGTCAATGTATTGCCCTCTGTGCCTAGTGTGTCCAATATTTTCACGCCCGTAACCGCACATGCACCTTTGCAGAGTTCGTTATCTAGCTTCAATTGGTCACAGCCCACGCCCACCACATCTTCGATCAGGATTCCCACCACCGCAATTCAGCCAACTCTCCTGGCCCTCAACACAGAAGCTGGTAAGAACGTGAACGTGACGGGACCCGCGTCCGCGGTGTCGTCGTCAAACGGTCTGATTGCTTTATCCAATCTTCCGAGTCCTGGAATGCATGTAGATAGAACAGCGTCAATGACGGTTCCAGCACAAAGTACAGGGCAGTTCTTTGCGAAGAACGGAATGAACCCGTTTGATGGGTTGATCATGGCCGAGAAGAAGAATGAGAAAGAGTAACGCAGAGCCAGTGAAGGCCAATCCAATGCAAACATTAAGGAGAACAAATTCAATTGTTGCAAAAAAAACATAAATAGATGAGATCGATTGGTAAAGAGAAGAGAAACATAAAATATCTTGAAAATAGAAGACAGTGCTAGGTGGCACTAATCATACTGAAAAGTAGAAGTAGACATCAGATCGAAAAAATAAATGAAAGACTTGATCGACAGACTTTTGATGTGGACTGGATTTTTTCACAATTCCGGAAATATAAATCCAACAAATTGTGGGCCATTCTTGACATACCAGTTATGAAGCTTAACCAATTGCGTGATCGAAACCTTCAAGGGTGCAATCACATAAAACTTGCAAGCTTGAATTTTCACAGCTTGAGTATATCCTTCTGCCGAGAGCTAAACTCTGACTAGACTAAACTCTGCCTAGACCAAACTCTGCCTAGAACCAACTCTGCCTAAAGAAACTCTGCCTAGAACCTTCCTACAACCAAGACTGCCGACTCTGAAACCACTGCACCTTCTATTTTATCGCTTCGTTTATCCGCTTGTAGCCCAAAAATAGCACGTGTTTCATATTACATCGCCAACAGGGCTCATACCCGAATATATGAGGAGAAGCTTTGGATCAGGCCAATAAGTTAGTCAAAATGGCCTTTTTCTCGAGAGTATCAAGTATTGTTCGAGTCCATTTACATAGCCTGATTTCTTGTACCCATGAATGTAACTAAATCCCCAATTCACCTAGTACCACTCAACAAATCTCAAGCATCTATAATATATCCTCTTTCATCCAGCAATCACCTTTTTCGAATTAATCAGCACATATATTGCTATAGGAGTAGAAACGCGGACCAATAAAGGATGAGCAATATTGAGCGCCTATCGATAAAGGAGTAATGACAGCAAGGTAGCTTGGATTTTTTATACAAGGAATTTTCATACTTTTTCACTACTTTCTTTTTCATGACTATCGAGCTCGAAGAGCCTCCTCTTGAGGATAACGCGCAGGTGTTAAAGGACCTTGTTGGTGGAACCATGGGTGGAATCGCCCAGGTTCTTGTGGGTCAGCCTTTTGATACCGTCAAGGTGAGGTTACAGTCTGCACCTGAGGGCACTTACAACGGAGCCGGTGATGTCATCAAGAAACTCATGGCCAATGAAGGTCCCAAAGGTTTCTACAAGGGTACTTTGACTCCATTGGTTGGAGTTGGAGCGTGTGTTTCCGTGCAGTTTTCTGTGAATGAGTTCATGAAGAGACACTATGACACCAAGCTCAACGGAGCCCCACTTTCGCTCACCCAGTTTTTTACGTGTGGTGCGGTAGCAGGTTTTGCGAACGGTTTTTTGGCGTCTCCAATTGAGCATATCCGTATCCGTTTGCAGACCCAAACAGGCGCAACGAAGCAGTTCAACGGCCCCATTGACTGTGCCAAAAAGATTTACCAAAGTGCGGGGATCCAAGGTGTGTACAAAGGTTTGGTGCCAACTTTGTTCAGAGAAGGTGTAGGATTGGGAATCTACTTTGCGACTTACGAGGCTTTGGTGGCCAGAGAGGTGAAGGGAAACGTGACTAGAAAGGACATTCCAGGGTGGAAATTGTGCTTGTTCGGAGGTCTTTCAGGGTACACTTTGTGGCTTGGAATCTACCCCGTGGATGTCATCAAGTCCAAATTGCAGACCGATTCCTTGCAGAAACCACGCTACAGCGGAAGTGTGAGTGTCGTGAAGGATATCTTCAAGAGCAATGGTATCAAGGGGTTCTACAGGGGGTTCATTCCAACGATATTGAGGGCAGCACCTGCTAACGGTGCTACATTTGCGGTTTTCGAATTGACCATGAGATTGTTAAACTAGATGCAAACTAGATGCTAAGGGGCGTGGATGCAACAATAGACTAGAAAAGGGAGTGTTCTGCAATTGAGGAGCTTTTGCCCATCTTGCGTATAAGCTCGCACATGGCCAAAAGTTCCTCAATTGCTCTATTAGACATAGACTGATCATATTGTATTATCATATATTCCAAGTGTAATATTAAGTATAATCTAACCTAATTCTAAAACTGTCTAACATTTCATACCCGTACGTAAACAACTTGATGATTAACTGTATTATTAAAGGTATTTAAATCGTAACACATAACGGCCCATGATAGCATGGAGAGAAAGAAGGACAAGGCTTTGCTAACAATTTCTACTAACAATTCTTGTACTTCCAGTACTCTTCCTCAAACATATCCTCCTCGAAATCCTGTGGTCGGATTACTCTGATGAACTCCATGAAATCCGCACTAAACTCCCCATTAAACTCGTAACTATCAGTGCCCAACAACTCGGCCTTCTCATAGTACGAAATCTTCTCTTCCAACTCTCCCCTCATTCTCCTGTTAAAGTCCTTATCTATGCGCAAGTGCAACCCCGGCACCAAGTCAATCAAGTACAAGAAAAAGAAGCTGAGCACAAAGCAGTAAGCGAACGTTACCACGCACCCCAATATCTGGTACCCGATTTGAACCCAGTGTCCAGCAACCCATCCTCCCTTTGAAGAATAGCTTGCTGTGGCGAAAATGCCTGTGAGAATGGAGCCGACACCCCCCGCAACACCGTGAATTGCGAAAACATCCAAGGCATCGTCGATCCGGAAAAAGTACTTGAGACGAGTGGAAAGGTTCCCGATAATGGCACCAACAGCCCCAAACACCACACCCTTCCAGAGCTCACTTGGAGAGGAAATGTACCCACCGGCAGGTGTCACAACCACCAAACCCACCATTGCACCCGACGAGAAGGAGATCATTGAAAGCTTGCGTCTTTCCACAAAGTTTGCCTTCGATTCGTGAAGATGCAGATTGAGAAGGGCCCCTGTTTGGGAGATACGGGGCGAAAACCCCGCGTGAGAGGTTCTCGGGGCCAAAAAGGAATTTCGTTTTTGGGGGTCCTCAGCAAAGTTATTGGGGGAAAAGGTCTTGGGAGGTGACACATTGGTTGGAGATGTCTTTGGAGAATCGTTTCTGTAATCGTCTCTTCCATCTTCTCTCGCAAACCCCTCTTCTCTTGAATAATCCTCTCTATAAACACCGTCGACTTCCTCCTCCATAACTTCTCCCTCCAATGGGATGGACGAATAAAAATAGTCTATAGCGGTCCACACGATGGCACTCACAAAACACGATATCCACGTATTCACTGCTATCAGCAACGAGGACGTCGAGAACTTGAAGTCGCACCCTGTGATGAACCCAACCCATCCGGCCACAACCAAGGCTGTGCCAATGAGCACAAAACTAGTGTTGGAGTTTCTGTAGTTGTACAACAACTTTGGGTTTCTTGGGCCCAAAATGTAGGAGTAGGCCAAGGTTGTGGCACCGCTCACAATGTGGATGCATGTTCCACCAGCAAAGTCTATCACGGGGAGCTTGGACACGTTAGACAACCACCCATTGTCACTCCAGAACCAGTAAGTCACGGGATTGTAGATAATGGCAGACCAGAAAAACATAAAGACCAACATGGGCAACACACGGCCTCTTTCGGCCACACACCCGGGAAATGTGAGTGCTGCGCATATGACCTTGAACAAACCATTGAATAAAAAATGGTTCATCACCAAAATTTCCCCACGCAGGTTGGTGAAGAGCCACTCTTCACGGTCTTTAAGGTGCCGCAACACCACGTACTTCATGCTGCCGATGTACTTGTTGGATGTCAGCGCATAGGAAAGTGAATAGCCCCATATGTACCAGTCGAGAAAGATGAACGGGGTGATGAGAAGTGGTAGTGCTAGCATGGTCATGGAAGATCTTCGCTGGGTTAAGCCGGAGTTGAATAGAGCAACACCTAGGAGCACTAGCGGTAGTAGAGCCGTGCAGAAGATCATAAATAAAGAGTCCACAGTGGTTTCAATACCCA
Source organism: Kodamaea kakaduensis (assembly GCA_030558435.1). NCBI lineage: Eukaryota > Fungi > Ascomycota > Pichiomycetes > Serinales > Debaryomycetaceae > Kodamaea > Kodamaea kakaduensis. The sequence continues at coordinate 137,405 of JAJMSN010000019.1, forward strand.
TCAGGGCAACCAGTGAACTCATGGTGATGTGCGTGAAAATTAAAAAACGTTAGATAAAGGAAGGAAAAGAGGACGAAAGGTCAAAAGGTTCAAAAGAAGTCAAAAGAAAGGTCAAAAGAAAGGTGAACGGATAAAAGGGAACTAAAATGAGAGCAGAATAAGAACAGAATTAAAGCAGAATAAGATTGTTTTAAATCAAAAGGTAATATGATAAGAACATGACGTACTGATAGTTTATCTAAGAATTGATAAGCCGCTATCGCAATCTAGCACAAGATGAAGTGGACCAAAATTAATAATGGCAAATCGTTAGTCATTGTCTTTGCCGTAGAACGGCGCGATGCAATGGGCCATGGGCCGGAACCGCCGTGCTGGAGGAGCGTTTATGCGTGCAATGCAGGAACGACGATAAGGATGAACGCAAAAAAACCAGTTGCTCAAACTTTGGACTTTTGTACTTGGACTGAAAAATTGCCAACTTCACGTGAGGATTGGCACAATCAAGATTGACTGCGATGAACTTGACTTTTACAAAAGCCATGACCTAACCTATACTAGTAATCTTGAATTTATAAGTTCTAGTCTACTGCAATCTGTAATTTCTAATCCACTACAACCTGTGATTTCTAATCTACTACAATCTGTTATCTACCTCTAATCTTGTAATCTGTAATCTTAATCACCCTGTATACATGTAGTCTACTTGTATGTAATCTACACTCAATCGGCACATGCTCAATCCAATCATTTACATGTAGAGCAGCTTGATACTTGATTGCTTGACGTAATTTATCCAGCATATTTGGGCGCATACTTGGGCGATCTTGGCTGGGCTCCAGTTATGAGCGTTATCCCACTGTTTGATGCGACAATTTTGTAGTATGGCGAAAGATTAGGCGAGGTTGGTTACTGTGGTTGATATGGAAACGACGTCTAATGAACACTCTAAAACCCTATAGTTCATGCAACCCAGCTAGAATACTTCTATTTTCAACCACTCGCTTGCAATTGCCGCAAAAAAATAATTAACCGTTTCACGTCATTTGGTCGGTCCTCATTTGGTATTTGGTCCTCCATCTTTTTGGTGTTCTCTATTGATCCTCTATCTTGAATCAGCCTTGTATACCCGAAGCCTCTATAGCAGTAAACCTCAAAACACCGTGTACAAAAGTTTGGCTGTTCAAAGGTATTGTTCACCAATGCATGCCTATCAAACTCCCTCTTCATGATTGCGCACCTCAAACACTTTGAAAATAAAGCCAGGTTCGCTGAGGTGGCCATATGTGAGCCTGTTCTCAACATTCCAGACACTTCTTCTGGTGTGTAGCTCATTTGAAAGGTGGAACGGTTGGACTCAAAGTCAAAGTACCGATTGGCACTATAGACAATGAGAGGTGGGAGGTCACCCAATTGATTGGAAGAAGAAGAAGAATTAGGAGAAGGAGAAGGTAAGGAATAAGAAGAAGAAGAGGAAGAAGAATAAGGAGAAGGAAAAGAAAAAGGTGAAGAAACGTTTGTCTTAGAAAGTGGGCTACTCGAATTACTTCGATTTGGGGAAAATCCAAAACTGGAAGTTTTACCCCACACTTCTTTCCCTTCACTCAACGGATAATCCTTTTCTAAATCACAACCCAAAAACAAGGGATAATCCCCAAGATTCTCGGCAACAAACTGTTTTGTGGTAGGGACTTTTGGGAACTTGGACCTTTTTTCACCTTTGTACGCAAAGTACGGAAGCTCATAACTTGGATTCACATTATGGTACCTTTTGGAAAGCTGATTCAATGCCGTTCCATTAGGCAAATTCTTCAAGTCGGCTGTGAAATCATAGGCAAGTATAATGTCTACTTTTCTGGCCCCAACTAGAAATGGTTGAATGGGAATGTTTCCTCCATCATCTCCTCCATCAACTAGAAATAAATGTTTCTGTGAGGAAATATTAGACTTTGATTTGATTTTGTCAGAGGTCCCAGTATCTTTGGGGTTGGTTCTACCATTGGCGTTTGTTCCACCATTGAGTTTAGTTCCACCTTTTGGGTTTGCTTCACCACTGGGGTTTCTTAGCCCATAAAATGGGTTAGGGGAGAAAAGTGCGTATTCTGGATGGGTTTGAGGAACATCCAACGATTTACTCCCACTCAATCCAAAAGGTTTCAAGATATTTGTCAATGCACCCGAGGAATCTGGGCTCATCGACGCAATCAACTTGTTTGCATGCAAAAATATATGGTTGAATAGTGACGACAGCGTACCTGTAATGAAGGCAGCGTTATCAAATCCACTCACACAGTAAGATCGATTGTTCACTATCCGCGTGGACTTGCCGTCGATCAATGGGGATCCAAGGTACCGCACAGGTACAAAGGCATTCAAATACGTGTCCCAAGACCCGAATTCATAGGGGGTAATCTCGAAAAGGTGCGAGCTCCTCTTGTCCACATTCCCAGGTGCTTTTTCAATGGCTCCCACAATGGGAAATGGCTGCGAAAAATTTACAAAGGAGGGGAGCAGTACTGCAGATGTCATGGTGATTCCAGGCGATCTCGCCAAATTAGTAAAGATCCTTCTTGCAAGTGCTCTCCCCCAATAATCGGTGAAAGAAAGAGGAAATGAGGCTAGTCTTTTGGTACGAACCTCAATGTGCAAGTCAAGGTAATAGTCGATGATGTTTTTAATACTTGCAATGTCAGCAGAAAAAGAGAATGGTAGCCCAGGCTCTGATTTTGCCTTCTCCTCTGCTTTTGCCTTCTCCTCTTCTTTTTTGCCTAGGATTCTGTTCACAGTTGAGAGAAAGCCCTCTCTAAAAGTACCAAGAAGTGATGTTTCTGGTGCCTCTGTCATCGAAAGTACCTTGGAACTTAATCTATTCACTCTTTCACTTTTGCTATTTTCCAAATCAGCCAAGCTTCTCTGGGCTTCAACAGGGTCGAAACTGGGTACTCCTGGCAAAAGGGGCTTATCCAAGCTCCACGACTTTTTTAACTCACTGATGGGCACATTACCACTTAAAAAATTGCTCATCACAATCCACGATCCTCCAGATATACCCCCAATATACGTGGAGGATTGAAGTAGTCCTTTTAAAGAGGTGGAAGATGGATGTCCTTGGAGATGTCCTTGGTTTTGTAAGGATTCTTCTGAGTCTGTTGACTTATCTTCGTCACCTCTACTTCTTCCATCCAATGCATCTAATACTCCAGCTCCAAGGAGCATAGCCCGATACCCCCCTCCACTAAAGGCAAGAGCAATGCTTATGTTTTGGAAGAGTTCAAGATCGCCAATGTCAATGTCCTCCAACATGTTAAAGAGAGCCGACCTCGTCAAAACATGTCGATTCTGAATATACTTCTTCTCCTCAGAGCATAATGTGTTACCAGCTTGTCTGATGAGTGAATACGAGGGACATTGGACAGGATACGGGGCATAAGTTAAAGTACCCAAAGTATCATTTAAACTGAGCACCATCTTTGATCCATCAATAAAAGTTCTCGATGTTGCATTCAGGTGGGTGAACCCCCTGTTCTTTTTGAATACTTTGAACTTGGCCGAGAGTGTAGAGTTGAATCGAGATGCTAATGATGTCTTCAATTTATTACCAATTGTAGAATTGCGTTCTATCGAGTCATATACTGTTGAGCTCTGCGGAGCACCAGATTTTGCACTTACGTTGTGTGAACTAGAGTGAATAATGGGGGCGCGATTGAAGGTACTGAAGATCCCACTGTACCATGAGACAACAGCTGATATTGACAAGATGAAAGAGCTGATCCGTGTCCAGTTCATGGGCGGTAAATGGCTGCGAAAAGAAACAAAAATTTTAGGTGGCAGAGAATAGAAGCGCCGATTACATTTAAAAACAAGCGACTTGCCTACGAGAACTTAGATAATGATGACACCAACATAAACTAGTCTACCCCTATCAGAGCTTTGGCTCAAGATTCCCTACTTAATGCCCATACCTTCTAAATCACGTGATCACATTGAACCAATGCTCAATGTACGTACCGTTTGTATCAGCAAATCTCACAACCACAACCATCACTCCACCTGTTCTACACCTCTTTAATTATAACACAACACCTTTATTATCGGATCCTACAAATATAAAAGGCCATAAATAGGGCTGATCAACAGCTGACGCCGATCACTTAAAAGTCCTCGTCGTCAGAGGACACGTAAGCGTCACCCAACTCCTTCTTCTTCTTCATTCTCTCCTTCTTCTTCTTTCTCAACTCGGCAGAAGACAACTTCTTCTTCTTCTTAGCAGCAGCAATCTTGTTACCCATGGCATCGAACTTGTCCTCCTCGTCCTCCTTCTTCTCCAATCTTGGACCAGAACCCTGACCAGAGACCCAGTTGTGACCAGATGGGGTCATGAGACCGTCAACAACGGCCCACACTTCCTCAGTGATGTCCTTGGTGAACTCAGCAGAGTGAGTAATGATAACGATACCACCCTCGAAAGCCTTCAAAGCCTTGGACAAAGCTCCCAAGGAGTCTCTGTCCAAATAGTTAGTTGGCTCATCCAAGACAATCAAGTGTGGTCTCTGCCAAGTACAAGCAGCCAACACCAACTTGACCTTCTGACCACCAGACAAACCTCTAATTCTGGAGTGGGAAACCAACTCAGCGTCCAAACCCAACATGGCACAGTGCTCCTCAATCTCCTTTCTGGTCAATGGTCTGAACTGACCAGAGGCAAGGGCCTCCTTCATATCAATCTCAGCAACCATCTTGGCGTGGGTGTCCATCAACTCACCTCTTGGCAACCAGGTGTTGTCAACAGACATCATGTTAACCCATCTCTCGTTCTTCATACCAACATTCTCACCCAAAGCCCAGGAGATCTCGTACTCGTAAGAGTTCTTGAACTTTCTTCTAGCGTGGATACCAACAACTCTTCTTGGAGTACCCTCAATCTTGAAGATCTTGTTCATGTTCTGCTCATCCTCCTCAGTAACCTGTCTGGAGGCTCTGTCCATGGTCTCTCTGTCCTCACCGGTCTGGAATCTCCACTGAATGTACTCAGATGGGGTCTTGTCCAAGTGGTTATCAATGTGCGCGAAAGCGTGCTGCTTAATGTAGGCGATACGACAGTTCTCGTGCACGTAAACCTCACCGGTGGTTGGCAACAACTCACCAGTCAACACATTGATAAGAGTAGACTTACCGGCACCGTTAGGACCAATGACGGCAATTCTGGAAGAAAGAGAACACTGGAAGTTGATGTCTCTAATTTGTGGCTTGGTGGTACCTGGGTACTGGAAGGACATGTTGGAAACCTTGACGATGGCCTTCTGCTTGGTCTTGACACCCTCCAAGAAACCTGGCTCTGGGAACTTGAACTCCAAGTCGGAGGCACCCAACTCGTAGTAAGACTGAGCAGATGGGCACTTCTTGACAAACTCAGACAAGTTACCCTTGTACTTTCTCAACTTGAAACCCTCGTAGTGGATAATGTACTGACAAACCTTGTCCAAGAAACCAGAGTCGTGGGAGACAATGATGGAAGTGATACCACAGGTCTGCAAGTAGTTGACCAACCAGGCAACGTTGACAGTGTCCAAATGGTTAGTTGGCTCATCCAAAAGCAAAATGTCGGCATTCTTCAACACAGCTCTGGCCAAAGCCAACTTCATCTTCCAACCACCAGAAAGGGACTGGATTGGCATGACAATCATCTCCTCAGAGAAACCAAACTCTCTCAACTTGTCAGCGACAACCTGCTCGGTCAAACCAACCTCACCGTCCTCAATAACGAACTGGGTAACGGTGGTGTCAGCGTGGGTACCGTCAATGTCGTGCTCGACGTAGACAGTCTTACACTCCTCCTGGGTTGGGAAACCTTCGACCTGACCGTTGGCAATAGCTCTCATCAAGGTAGACTTACCAGCACCGTTTGGACCACACAAACCGTATCTTCTGTTTCTCTTCAATCTGAACTGGGTCTTGTTCAACAAAATCTTGGCACCGTAGGCAAGGGAGAACTCACAGTTACACAAGTCCTCACCCTCGTCCTCCTCGTCCTCAAAGGATGGTGGCTCTGGAATGTTGTCGATGGCTCTCTTTCTGAACTCCTCGATAATCTCCTTAGCCTCCTTCTCGTGCAAGAAGATGGTGGCGAATGGCAAGACATTCTTGATCCAGGACTCTGGCTGGATGTCTCTCTCGTCAATCAAGTCACCGGCAATGGCAGCAATATAGTTGAGGGCAACATCGAATCTAGCTGGGATCTTCTTGTCAGCAATCAACTTGTTGAACTCGTTCAAGGTGACTGGGATGTCACCAGCAGTGGACACCTCTGGGATAGTGTCGTCGGCACCAACGGCACCAACTCTTCTCAAGGTGTTCAAGGCTCTGTTGGTAACCTCTCTAGCCTCAGGGTCGGCAATGGTGGAGAAGTTAGCCTTCAAAGCTGGCAACAACTTGTTCAAGAAAGGAGCAACAACCTGTGGGTCGTCAACCAACTTACACATGTTGTCAACAATGACAGCAGCCTTTCTCTTGATGGCGGTGTCACGCTCAGCCAAACCACGGGACAACAATGGAGCCATGATGGAGAGAGTAGCCATGGTAACCTCGGAAACAAAGGTGGTGGCACCCAAAACGTGGACAGTCTCTGGCACTTCGCTTGGCTTGGCGATACACTCAATCAACTTGGGGATAAACTTTTCGATATCCTTGTTGTCAATGGTCTCGGTACACTTGGTGATGGTGGCGGTGGCGGCCTCCTTAACCTCCTTCTTGGTGTCCCACATGGCCTCAGAAAGAACTGGGATCAACTCAGGCATTCTCAAGGCAATCTGGTCCTTGGCGGTGTCAACCAACTGGGAGACAGCAGCGAGGATGGCAGTCTTCTCGGTCCACTTGTTGGTGTTCTCCAAAGAGTTCACCAAGGATGGAAGGATAGCCTTGACGGAGGTTGGGGTGATGGCGGTGGCGATGGCCAACAAAGCGTTAGCACCAGCAGCAGAAACATCCTTGTTCTTGTCACCAGCGGTGGCGGCAACAACTGGAACCAACTCAACAACGTATGGCTCAACAGATGGAGACATGCCGTTAGCAGAAGCAATGTGAGCGTAAGCGTTCAAAGCAGCGAGAACAATCTCGTTGTCCTTCTTGTTGGTCAACTGCTTCTTGAGGTCAGCAAAGAACTCAACAGGAACATCGTGCTCAACAATGGACGAGTTCAAGAAGGAAGCAACGTTGGCAGCGGCTTCATCCTTGTTATCAGCAACCTTCAAGGCCTGCAATAACTCGGAAAGCACTTCAGCAGAATATTTGGATTCTTTCGCAGCAGACATTTTCCAATGTTGTGGAAATAACTTTGGGCGGGAAACTAAATATATATAAGCGTTTGGAAAAAATTTTCAAACGATGAGATAAAAATTTGCAGCAAAAAAAAAAGAAAGAAATCGAAACGATAAGAAGGATGTTGGGAGTGGTAGTGGACGGAAATAGAGAAAAAACAATCAAGTAAATGTGTAGTGGGATGTCCAATTGACCTATGGACATCCTAAGCTAGAAATAGCGGTTTCCAATGGACTCATGGGCGAGTTACCCGGATCATGAGAGTGAGACAAGCACGTGGAAAATGTATCACGTGATATAAAATTTCTTTTTTTTCTCCAACCATTTGTAATGAGTTGCGGTTTATTCGAACAAAAGCGTAGAGCAACCATCCCGAATAAACGGAAGGAGATGCGATGTTTCTGAGTAGATTTTCGTAATGCGAGTGCGGCAAAGTCCCAATGAGGAAGTTTTCAGGGGAAAAGTATTGGATCGGGAAGAAATCAATGGGGTAAAAAACGAGGTAAGGGTGACGTGGTGAAGTGAAGATGAGTTTTTCCATGTTTACTCTTTATGGTGTAAGAGGTGTGAGCGGAAGGTGATTTGAAGATTACGAAATGAGGATTATACGAAGGTTGCTTAGTTTTTCAATGACAGGGAAGGTGTCAAATTGTAATTGAGATGATCAGCCATTCGGTATTATTTTGTGATCGTCGTTAAGTGTAAATTCCGTCCCGAGAAAAACAGTGCGGCAGTGAGATTGTATAAAGTGTACAAAGTACAAAGTATACAGTGCACGGAGTGAGTATACAGAGTGTGATTGAGTATGTTGAGTGCATTGATTGAGTGTAGATTGAGTATGTTGAGTGCATTGATGGGGCGTAGATTGGGTGTATTGATTGAGTGGAGTATAGAGTGGCTTGTGTAGTGGATTGAGCACGGAGTTGATTGAGTACGGAGTGAGTATACAAATTGACTATGTGAAGAATTGTGGTCCAATTAACACTAGAAGAAATCGTTAAAAGAATTTATCAGAATTGATGAACCTCCACTGAACAGAACATATGCAGGAATATAGGAGGCTTTGACGTGCTTCAAAACAGGACGCGAAAGAAGGACATAAGGTGAGTGAACACGAGTAACGAAAGTCTCGAGGTGTTGCAGTATTCACAAAATTTGGTCTCCTCCACTCCTTCAATCCTCCACTTCGACAATCCCCCACTCTCTCAATCCCCCACAACACACTTCCTACTTCCCTTTCCCCCAAACTCAACAGTCCCACCATCTGTGAAGTATGCTTTGCCTCTCCACCTGAAATTGGTCTTATCAATGCGTGATTTTGGGTACGCATCACGGTATGTGAACGTCAGGTATGTATTACAATTCAGCAGGAGTGCCGTGACAAGTGTCTGGCTCTAGATTTGTTATAAACTGTAGACTTATAAACTGTAAAAGCTAAAGTGTAAAATAATCCAGGGTCCTCACAAAGAGCGATCATCGAGATTTGGACCCGATAAACTGTAAAATCGCCCCAACAATAACAAAACAAACTGCACTAATTGACATTTAACCGATTAAACTGTAAACGGCCACTTGTTTTGAACGCTATTGTGTTTTGTCAGTTTGTGTTGTAGTTTTTGTTTGTAGTTATCGGTTCAGTTATCTGTGGTTTGGCCGGTGATTTCTGCACCCTTTCGGCGAATTCTGTGTGCTTTGGGTGAATTCTGCGCCTCTGGTGGAAAAGGCTCAATCGAGCTTGACACATTTCTTGAAGAGGAGATTTTTAATCTGGGACTGAATATTTCCACACGTGACCCACCCAATGTCGTCTTTTCGATATCAACATCTAAAAAATTACTTCAGTACTACTAACCAGGACTTAAAAAATCCCATCGCTTCGATTGCTCGGATATAAAAGCATTCCAATCATCCACCACTTTTTCACTCAACACATTCCCAACATATTTGAAACAGTACCAAATCCAACTTGATTTATTTTATAAATTTCATAAACGATTACCCGCTCAATATCCATGATTGATAAAGAACTGAAGTACGACCGCCAATTAAGATTGTGGGCGTCCACCGGCCAGACCAGCCTCGAGCTGTCGCACATATGTGTTATCAATGCCACCACCACCGGGTCGGAAATCCTCAAGAATCTCATTCTTCCTGGAATCGGCAGGTTCACCCTCATAGACCACAGAATGGTGCTGGAAAACGACCTTTCCAGCAACTTTTTCCTCAAGAAAAGCGACCTTGGCACCCCCTTGGCCTACGCAGTCACCGGCAACCTCCAGGAGTTGAACCCCGATGTGCGCGGGTTTGCGGTGACGGAACAGCCCAAGGATTTGGATGCTGAGTTTTGGGACGCGTTCAATGTCGTGATTATATCGGACTACACTGAAAATTGTAAAGAGCTCATCGATGTGCTCTGGAAAAAGCAAATCCCCGTGCTTTTGGTGAATACAATCGGCATGTACGGCTCCATCAACCTCATTTCACACGAAATCACCGTGGTTGAGACCCACGATCCGCTGTCCTTGTATGATTTGCGCATCGACCAGCCTTGGAAGGAGCTTAAGGAGTACGTGGACTCGGTCGATCTCGATGCATTGGATGTGTATGAGCACGCACACGTTCCATATATTGTAATTTTCATCAAGGCGCTCGAGGTCTGGAAGAAGAAACACGGCAAATCACCTGCAAACTATAAGGAAAAGGAGGCATTCAGAAAGTTGATAGCGTCTATGCTGAGGGACATTGTTACTGAAACCAATTTCGCAGAGGCAATATCGTCTTCCCACAGGGCATTCCAAAAGACACAGGTGCCCTACACCATCAAACAACTTTTTGAAAACCCCAAAATTGACGAGGTGGATGGGTCAAACATCTTTTGGGTCTATTTGCGGGCATTGCGCAGCTTTATTGAAAAGTACGGCGGGCTCCCACTTTCTGGCAACTTACCTGATATGTCGTCGCATACCTCCAACTATTTGAAGATCAAACAGTTATACCTGGACAAGGCCGCATACGACCGCGAATTGTTCACGCAGGAGGTGGAGGAGATTTTGCGTTCACTCGGCAGGCCCGCAGAAATCAACGCGGACTCCATCACCACGTTCTGCAAGAACTCCCAGTCGCTTTTCGTGACACAGGGAACGAAACAACTTCATCTGGAGAAGTTGGCTAACGACTTGTTTGCCGGAGAAAAGCACGAATTGTTGGCCATCTACTACGCCATACTCACCTACAACAACTACATAGATCGGTACGGACAAAAACCCGTGCTTTCGGACATTGCAGCATTCACACTGTTGTTTGAGCTGCTAGGCGGCATTGTCACTGTGCCACATGAGTTCACAACGGTCGCGAAGGAGTTGTTGACGCATAACACCACGTCGTACCACAATTTGAATAGTTTGATGGGGGGGATTGCGAGCCAGGAAGTGTTGAAATTGACCACAGGTCAGTATACTCCATTGGATAATGTGTTTGTATTTGACGGAGTGCGTGCAGATTCACACAAGTGGAAGATATGAGAGAAGTAGGAGGTAAGAAGAAAAGAAGGGGAGGGAAAGAAGAGAAGAGAAGAGAAGGAGAGAAGGGGAGGAGAAGAAGAAAAGAGAATGAGAAGAGAAGAAGAAAAGAAAAGAAGAAGGAAAAAGGTGGAAGTGAGCGCTTTGTGCATAGGCGAGCCTGAGCATTCTGCAACCGTTTTGAGAATCGCAAATGCGTCCCAAAAGTCAGAAAATACTGCTCAATTTAGCCAGCTTATTTCCACCTAAATAAGAAATCTAATATGGAAGCATTCAGCAGAATACCGCCGTTGGGATGAGCGGCAAGTAGACAATCAAATAGACGTAAAACGGATTGTCAAAAAAAGTGTAGAGGGAGCAGGTGAACGGAGGATCGACGGTAGACTGTAGTATTGAACGGTAGAGCCGGATGAAAAATAGAGTACTGTAATACGACAATTCGAAGGTGATCCCTTCAAATCATCGAATTATGAAGGAGTGATTATGAGTACTGGAAAATATCGACAGAATGTGTCAAAAAATTACATTAAGGAGTAGTTTTTCAAATTTGTCAATTACCGAAGCCTAAACTGGCTGTCAAACTGCCAACAGGTGCACCATTTGACAAACTAAAAAAGACAAATCTTGACATTTCGACAAAACTTCACCTATTTGAGATCCAGGCTGAGTTTTGTTCCCCCATGTTGCATCCTTCTAGACCATTTTGCGTTTTTAGCCAGCATTGATCTAACCTGATCTTGATCGCACTGACAATCTGCATATTGCGTTGGTGATGTAAAAATGTTCACAACCAAAGGCGTAAATGCGCAGATACCAATTCCGTTCTAGAACAAATCTCCACGATATGCCATGTTTCCTGGTGGTTAGCACTATCCTTCTGTTTGTTCTTGATCTTGTCTACTCAAGATCTTTTCAGTATATTCATATTCTCAAATTTTCAAATTCTCATACATTCTCTACGTTCAATGTCTACAATACAGTTACGACTTATTTTTTGCACCCAAATAATTTGCCCGAATGTCCGCTTTATTAAAAATAGTATTTGCGCATCATTTATGGTTGAGCAAGCAGATTCACCAGAAGCAGGTTCACCCAGATTCACCATTTTCATCAAGTGATAATTATGAAGTGGTAATTATGTAGTGGTAATATGAAGTGTGAATATCATTTCTCTGTCTGCTTATGAAAATTGAAACAACGAGCAAACAACTCGCTTCGCTCGTTGTTTTTCGCTCGTTGTTTATAAATCATCAAAAGTAGCCACCTCCTTCTTCCTCTTCTTCTCCTCCCTAATCATATCCTTCCAATCCACCTCCCCATGATCACTTTCCTCCTCCATTATTTCCTTTTCAATAGCCTCTCTCTTCCTCTTCATCTTCTCCCTTCTTGTCTGCTTTGTTTCCTTAGTCTCCGTCTTACTTGACCATGCCGCATTCTTCGCCTTCAACTCCTTCCTCTTCTTTGCATTCTTGATCATATTGGCCTTATCTTCCTCCAAAGTCTCCAATCTCTGCCTTTCGTGTTCTTCATTAGCGTACGCATACTTGTCCATATCGATGGGTTCTCCCAACCACCCGTCCTCAGGCATATTCTCAACGTGACGTGACTCCGGCATCTTTGGTAACCTCATCAACCCGTACGCTCTCGCTGTACCCAAATAGTCCAAGGACTGGATGCGAAAAATCGACTTCGTCATGTGCTTGGTGTATGTCCTCACAAAGGAGACATATGCCTGAACACCATTCTCATGACGAGCCCTGTCTGCTAGCTGGTACTCTCTGAACTTCTTCTGGAACTCCTCGTGGTTGGGCACTGGAGGAGCGTGTATTTCCCCCATATCGACTCCCTTCACTTCCATGAACCCCACGTAATCCTCCTCATTGGTGTCTTTAGCCAACATCACAACGGCTTTACCCACACGGTTTGCACGGCCTGTACGTCCACATCTGTGCAAAAACACGTCTGGATCAGTTGGGGGATCAATTTGGATGACGAGGTCGACATCGGGGATATCGATACCACGAGCAGCCACATCGGTGGTGAGCAAGACATATTTCGCAAACTCGCCGTCGCTCGAACTCTCTGCAAACCCATCGAGAGTCTTCATTCTGGAGTTGGTGGACAATTTGCCATGCAACGACATCACCTTGGTATCTTTGATATCCAAGAGTTCTTTGAAGACGTCGTAAAAGTACTTGACTGCCTTACATGTGGGCAAATACACTATGCACTTCCTGAAGCGGTACTCCTCGATGATCTCCACCAAAGTCGTAATCTTCTTTTCTGGTTCCACTCTCATGTATCCGATTTCCAACGACGCCGGTGCGGGTGCGGCATTTGTAGTGCTAGACTTCACCGTCACCTTCACTGGGTTGTTCATTCCTGTCATGAAAATAGCATCACCTGCCGCTGAGATTGTAGCCGAGAACAACCCCGTACGCCTTTGTTTAGGGAGTCTCTTGAGAATACTGGTGACATCATGCCTAAAAGAGTCATCGAGAAGTTTATCGGCCTCATCAAGAATCACCATCTCCAACGACGACGTTTTTATATACTGCGAAGACGAAATAAAGTCGAGGATACGACCAGGGGTTCCAATAAGGATCTGGGGCTGGTTCTCCAAGTATTCGTCGAGATCCTCTCTCACGTTGTTGCTACCTCCGATAAAGAGCTGTGTTTTTATAGGCACCATACTTTCTGGCTGGTACTCCAAGACCGACTCGAAAACCGATTGGATCTGACTCGCAAGCTCCCTTGTTGGCGAAAGAACAATCGACAACATGTGGCCCTTTTTCTGGGGACCTTCAGCAAGAAGACCCGTGACTTTATGGAGTACAGGTATGGTGAAGGCAAGGGTTTTTCCAGACCCGGTGACTGCTTCCACCACAACGTCTTTGTTTCCAGAAAGAAGGGGAATGGTTGATGCTTGAACTGGAGTCATGGTAGGAAAGCCAAGCGACGAAATGGCATCAAGAAGCCATGGCTCAAGAGAGAGGTTGGACCACGAAAGATCTTTCTTGTGTGTTTTCATGGAAATATGATTTTAGTAAGCTTAGTAGCTTGATAGTTGTGTATCTTTAGTAAGTAGTGACTTTGTAGTAACTTTAGTAGTAACTAGGAGTAACTTTAGTAGTCCTTTAGTAGTAACTAGTAAACTGTACTGTAGTAGTTAGACTGTAGTAGACTGTAATAGACTTTAGTAGACTTTAGCGCTCAGTAGTAACTGACTCTATTAAATCAAGTAAGAAGTGGTAGGCCAGCAATGAGTATAGAACTGACTTGTGGTATTCTATCTTTTTCAGTAGTCTGTCTCGATCTTAATTTTTCGATGCCCATCTCAATTTATGTTTCGAAGATTTGCACGAACAATGAGCTACACATCGTGGACAAAAGAGCAGTTGGTGCAAAGAATTATAGAGTTAGAGAAGGGTGTTGGTGGTACTAAGTCAAGTGCTAGTCCAAATGCTGCGATAGGCGCAGGTGCTACAGGTGCTACAGATGCTACAAGTACTAATACTCTCAGTACTAATACTGCCAGTACTAATACTACCACCAGTACTAATACTACCAATACTAATAATACCACCACTACTAACAGTATTACCCCTGGCAAACACACCACCCCACCTATTAATCCCCCCCCTAAGAAACAAAAAACTTTCGACTTTTCCAAGTATGCTCAGCGGTATGTGGCCATACGTTTTTCGTATCTTGGCTGGAACTACTCTGGACTTGCCTTCCAGATGGAACCCACCCCACTCCCCACAATCGAGGATGTTATTCTCAAGGCACTCCACATGTCCAAGTTGATTGAGAGTCCGTCTCCCGATGTGTGCAAATTCAGTAGATGTGGTCGTACGGACCGAGGCGTGAGTGCCATGAACCAAGTGATTGCATTGAACTTGCGCTCGTCTCTCCAGCCCGAGGAACAGCAGCAGGCCGAAAACGACCCCAAAGAAATCCCGTACCTTACGATCCTCAATTCATTGTTACCACCCGATATCAGAGCACACAGTATCTGTATGAGACCTCCACCCGGTTTCGATGCGAGATTCTCGTGTAAATACAGACATTACAAGTACCTCTTCAAGAAAGAGGACTTGGATCTCGATCTCATGAGACAGGCCGCACAGAACTATATGGGATCCAATGACTTCCGTAACTTTTGCAAAATCGACGGGTCCAAGGGCATCACAAATTATGTGAGACAGGTGTACGGCGCCGACATCGAGCACTACAAAGACGAGTTCTACGTGTTCAACCTCAGGGGAACGGCGTTCTTGTGGCACCAGGTACGGTGCATGATGGCAGTGATGTTCTTGGTGGGCCAGGGGCTCGAGAAACCAAGCATCGTCACTGACCTTCTCAATGTGGAAAAGTATCCCCGTAGACCGGTGTACGAAATGGCCAATGACACCCCCTTAGTGTTGTACGACTGCTTGTATGAAGACATGGAGTGGAAGAAGGCCAGCGAGTTTGGCAACACCGCAAAGATCGCAAAGGGCTTTGCGACGTTCAAGGGCTTGTTGAACGATTTGCAGGTAAAGTGCTTGATGGGCGAGATGTTGGGGGGGTTTTTCTTGGAGGATGTGAAGGCAAAGGTGATTAATGTGGGTAATGGGCTGGGGAGGAATTATGGGAA
The DNA here is from genome assembly GCA_030558435.1 of Kodamaea kakaduensis. Classification (NCBI taxonomy): domain Eukaryota; kingdom Fungi; phylum Ascomycota; class Pichiomycetes; order Serinales; family Debaryomycetaceae; genus Kodamaea; species Kodamaea kakaduensis. The sequence continues at coordinate 152,876 of JAJMSN010000019.1, forward strand.
GTACATGCCGTTGGAGAAGAGGGAGGTGTTGGAGACGTTTATGGTGATAAATGAGAGGCATAAGGAGAAGAAGAGGAAGAGGAAGGAGATGTTGAGACTTGCAAATGAAGACGCAAACAATCGAGCGTAGCGAGATTGTTTGTGGCAGAGCAAGTTCAAACGATCGAGCGTAGCGAGATTGTTGCGAATTGTTTGACCGGTGGTTATTCCAAACATGAGCGAAGTGGTTGTTTGGCTATCCAGATGCAGTATTACTCCAAACAACTCGCTTTGCCCAGGACAATGTATTTAGCTGCGCTTGTTTGGAAGCTTTGCCGTGCTCCATTAGTGGAAGAATAGAACAAATGAAGCAGTATAAAAGTTGTCTCATTCACAGACAACCTGTTTGCGTACACTAGATGTACTGGTATTCCACTAAAGGATTACACAACAGAGTACTGGACTTCAAAAGGTACATTTCTCGGTATTTAATAGAAAGCATAGACAGAATGGATAGATGTAATTACAGATAAATTTGAAAATGCAATTGGTACCCAAATATGAGGGCTATGGTGTTTTATTAGGTATTCGCACCAGGCGATCGTTTATAGTTATTCAAGCGAGCTTAAGTCACTTATTCCCCACTCACCAACTCCATTAATAACTCCTCACTCCTAACTTCTTACTCTTCAGCTTAAAGTTCACTCATCAACTTGGTAATTACTTCTCATTAACTCCTCACTCCTCACTCCCAATCACCAACTCGATTAATAACTCCTCACTCCTCACTCCTCACTCACTCGTTTCGCTCGTTCGTTCGGAGTTCGTTCGGAGTGTTACATCCAACTCGGCTCCCAATACCTCCACTCTCTCTCCCCCGCGTCCACCCACAACAACCCGTCCCTAATCATCTCGTCAATCACCGTCTTGCACCTCACCCCATCCCACCCAAAGTTGTCTGCCAACAACCTATACGTCACGTACCCCCCCATGAACTCGCACAGATCGTACACCTTTTTCTGGTCGTTGGAGATGGAGTTCACCGGAGAAAACTTGAGCCACCGCCCCCTCTTCAGCGAGAACTGCGTGTAATTCTCCCCGAGCACAGCGAGACTTTCCAACGCCCCATCAATATCTTTTTCCAGAATGGTAAGGTCCATGTTGCCATTCGACTGGAGGATCGATATGAGCTCTTTGTACGATATAAGACCTCCGTTCAAATCACGGGTCTCCTGGCATATCTCAACGATCCGAATGGCCAAGCCGGTGTAAAAGTCTTTGGTTTTGGATTCACTGGCATTGAGAAGAAGAAGCTCAAGCGAGTCGATGCCTACAGACAGGCACATCTTGGTGAACTTTTCACGAAACTCGGCATTCTCTTTGATCTCTTTCTGGTGCTTGGTGGCAAAGTTGACGAGAACCGACTGGAAAACAGAGAGTTGGGTCGAGAGCTGGTCGGTGTGTTTCTGGGAAAGTAGTTGCCCAAGGTGTTGATAGCGGTCCATAGAAAGAGGAGTAGGAAATATGGACTAGTAATGTGTTAACAGGTAGTAAATGTGACTTTGTTGTAGCTTTGTTGTAGCTTTGGTGTGAATGGTTGTAAATTTGTTGTAACTTTGGTGTAATGGTTGTAAATGGTTGTAAATTTGGTTGTAAATTTGACTGTAAATTTGGTGTAAATTCTGATAAAAATTTGATTGCGAATTTGGTGTAAATTTAGTTGTGAATTTGACTGTGGATATGATAGTAAATTTGAAGGACTCTCACTCCATGCCCTTATTTCAATATATTTTTCAATCAAATGGTTTACCACCTCATCTCATATGAGATGAAACTACTCAAGAAGAGCTCCAAAGGTGTCAACCTGGTTAAATAATGTGTACCCAGTTTATAAGATCTTCCATGACTTTCACTCTATAGTAAGAACAATTCAATTACACAGCATATTCTGTTAGCATGGCTAGTCCATCTCAATTTCTTTAGTACTGGAAGATCGAAGTAGATTGAATGGCTTATAGATGAGGATTGACAGGTGAAATAAAAGGAATAAGGTAGGGATGAACGGCAATAGTCGGCTTTAAAAAATAGAATTTTCATCAGAGTAGGCGGACGAAAATTGATCACTTCCCCAGATTTGTAGTTGTCCAACTCAATTCAACTCGTAATCTCAATTCAACTCTTCATCTCAACTCACTCTCAAACCTCATTGATAACCTTACTAGCTCCGTTAATGACAATCTCAGGCGATAACTTCATTTTTTATACCCTACTGAATAAGCCTAGAGCAGATCGAACTACGAACAAACAGATGAACATCAACAAACACCAACAAACACCAACAACACACACAACGCCAACAAACAACGGAAAAGCCTCCTACAATCACCAGATATTTGGTTGCTTTTTCCCAACATTTCAAATGTCTTTTTGTTGGAGTCAGATCCTGTGAATTTGTACCATATAGCTTGATGTTACAAAAATGGTCCCCAAACCCTATTTCAATTCATACAATTCATACAATTCAGTACCTATTTTTCATATCATATCTCTATCGTTCTTTTGATTCCGGCACCCCGGTCAATTGTTCACTTGGGTGCAAATCTGTTCTCTGGTGTCCATTTTTTCCATGTTCCATCTTCTCCTCACTTTCTACCGAGGAACTTCACGTGCTCCACAAAATCATGCTACATTTACCGTTAGATGTACTAGCTTTTTGTATAAGCGATTACTTAAGTATTGCTTAGTCCCTCCACTTCTAATTAGTTTGGGCTCAATATGTCAATCAAACCCCCCCGTGAACTTCAAGTCACCATCAATGGAGTCTGTGGTACCATAGCCGTCCCCCACGGCGCAGACACTGAGGATTTCAGTGACGATTTCGCCCCAAGTACCCATAAAATGGCTCTTATTCTCCACGGCCAAGGCGGCCACCGCGACTACTGCTACCAGAAACTTGTTGCTCACAAATTGGCGTCTGAGCTCGGTATTTATTCCTTGAGAATCGACTTTCGTGGGTGTGGCGCTTCGGCCGATAGCAAAGACCCCAAATCCGGCCGTGTGTTGTCCCAGGACGTCGAAGATATACAGGCGTGTGCTGATTTTGTCACTGATGCTTCGAAAAACCCTCTTGGTCAGTCCTTCACCCTTCTGTCCATCATTGCGCACTCTCGTGGTGCTGTAGCCATGTTCATGTGGGCCATGGAACAAGACAAAAATGGAGGTCTAATCGTCCCCAACCTCATCAATTGCTCGTCTAGGTTCACGTCCCCATCTGTCCTTGGACGCTACCGTGATGTTTCGGCCTTGACTGACGTTTACGTCCCCGGACTTCGTCACGGTAAGGTGCAGTCGCTCCACATCCCACTTGATGAAATCATGTCGCTCAGTAAGCCAGACTTGTACAAGCTCGCGGACCTCTCTACCGAGTGGTCTGTTCTCAGTGTGTACGGATTGAAGGACACGATTATTCCGGCTGATGACTTTAGTAAGTTCACCAACGCTCTCAACCGTGGTCCCGGTTCCCATACCTTGAGGGTGATTCCACTCGCAGACCACAACTTTTACGGGGTGGTCAAGGTCGAAGAGGGCTCTGAAGAGGCTGCGGACGAGAATCCAAACAACTACCCTATCAATAAAAAGGGTTTGGTCAACTACAACTACGAGGTGGTGGATATCATTGTGGACTTTTTGCAGCCGGAAAAAGAGTTGTTTAGGTTTGTGGACTCGTCGTTCCAGGTCGGTAAGTTGCCCAGATGGAAGAAGGTTGATGGTGTCAATAACTTTAGAGACGCTGGTGGATGGCACATAGGTAAACCACGGTACTTGGACAACAAAGAAAACACCTACTATGTCAAACCAAACACCATCTTTAGATGTGCAAACATGGCCACACTCACCCCCAAGGGAGCCGAAGATCTCGCGAGACTCGGGGTCAAGACCATCTTCGATCTTCGTTCAGATGGCGAGTGTTCTGCGGATGGAATCGCAAGCCATATCACGCAACATGGCATCGAAAGAGTCCATGCTCCACTTTTCAAGAAGGATGACTACTCGCCCCAGTCGATCGCCATACGGTACTCGAACTTGATGGCGAGCTGGCACACTTATGTTCACGTGTACGAGGACATGTTGGAGAATGGAGAGGATGCATTCAAGACAATCTTTGATTACGTGCGTGATGACGCAAGACCCTTTGTGTTCCATTGTACTGCGGGCAAGGACAGGACGGGGCTTGTGGCCATGTTGATTTTGCTCCTCACGGGTGTGGGCAAAAGCTTGATTGCAAAGGAGTACGAGTTGACGACCTTGGGGTTGAGAAAGGAGCATCCTATAATCAGAGAAAAGTTCTTGAACACTGTCTCCAAGTTGAAGGACAAGATGGGGGCAGATAGCGATGCGATGGAGCAAATGATTGGAAAGGGCCGCAAGAACTTCAAGGTTGAAGTGGACGGTTTCAATAACTTGATCAGCTCGCGTTACGAGGCCATGTTGGCAACCATCGATTTGTTTGATAAAAAGTACGGGGGCGTGGAGAACTACTTCAAGGACAGGTTAGGGTACTCCCAGGATGACATATTGAAGATATTCAAAAACTTGGTTGTGGTGGGTGATGAGTTCAATACCGGTGGTGTGTTCTTTGAGCACAGGTACGACAAAGCGAGGTTTTGATCTTGCACTATTAGAATATACAACATAACAAGATACTGTATGTTTAGAAGAGCGTAGTTCTAGCGTAGTTCTTACAGTTCTTATTACTATTCTAAACAAAGTACTATTCTTACATAAACTATTCTAAACAAAGTACTATTAAACAAAGTACTATTCTAAACAAAGTACTTCTAAACAAAGTACTATTAAACAAAGTACTAAAAAACAAAGTACTATTTTAAAAAGTACTTCTAAAAACAAAATTGTGTTCTAATTTGCACCCACGGTTTTGAGCCATTTTGGGTGCAAAAAACCGAATTGGCTGGTTCTTCTCAAGTAAACTTGGACTGGGCAATGCTCACCTGCAAGTTGTCCAAGTCATAGACCACGTAAGCATAACGCAAGAAGTTGTCTCCCAAGATGGGTGGGTGTTGCTGGTCATTTGGATCCTTGGACGACACGTAAATGTTGAGGATCAGGAATCCCAATGGGTTTCCGTCATTGTCAGTGAGCTCCGAAACCAACAGGCTGTATGGGATGGAAATAACGGTGTTTCCAAAAGCGTACTCGAGGTTTCCAGTTGGTGCGTTTTCAGATGAGAAAATGTAAGTTCCCAAGTCCTTGTTGAAGGTGGCACCCTGGATGTTGGCGTTGATCAGATCAACAGTTGCTGTTGGGAGGTAGGTGTAGGTAGTACCCGAGTCCAAAACAGCATTGTAGGCGGCATTAATGCTGTTTCCACCGGCAACAAGGTTGTCGATCTGAACAAAGAAGGCCCATGGAGTAGCAATGGGGAGAGTGGTCAAAGGCCCAGTGTACTTGGAGTCATCGGTACCACCGAAAATAATTTCACCAGTCTTGGAGTCAGGGCTGTCCAAGTAAAGGGTGTACAAGTTTGAGGAAATCAAACCTTGTTTGACCAAAGCAGCTGGGATGTTGGTGTAAGAGGCACTTGAGGCCTCGTCTCCAATCAACCCAATACCGAAAACTGGGGTCGACTGGTCCACGTATCCAGCAACACCAAACTCACCATTCAACGAAGCACCTCCAAAGGCAACAGTGTCGGTGTAAAGATCTCCTTTAGCTCCAGACTGGTCCTCGTAGACAAGCCCAAAAGTCAAGCTGGTTTTCTTGGAAGTAGAGGACTTGGAAGGATCGTAAGTGTACTGAGCAGCAGCATGCGCATCAGGACCAGCGACCCACAAATCAGAACTTCCAGTATCGATCTGAACTGAAATTGGGGTTTTTTGCAGACCAAAAGAGACATCGAGGTAGTACCCATCTCCCTTGTTCTGGAGAGTAGCGTATTTGGCTCTCTTTTGCAAACCACTGGCTTTGTGGTAAACACTTCTGGTAGAGTTACGAGGAACGTCTTGGGTCTCTTTGACGTTGAAACCCAATTTGATACCTTCAGCAGCGGCCAAAGAGGCAATAAGAAAGAGACTGAGCTTGGAGAGCATTGTTGATGATGGTGATGATGATAATTGAAGATGATTTACTCTTCATTAAATAGGCTTCAAAAGACGGAACGGGGCCGTAACGGGACCGCAACGGGACCGCAACGGCACTGGAGCGGTGGCATTAGGGTGGCTTTAGACGGCTTTGTGGATGCGAGCGTGTCTGTGGCTTGACGTATGGTTGCAAAAAGTGGGGTGAAAAGAAGCTTCAGATGTTTACAGAGCATTCACCAGAGCACTCACCAGAACACTCCCCATAGAAGCAGATACCGATTGTATAGACAAGAGACCACATCAACATTTTTTTACATGAATCATTGTAAATGTAGTGACACAGAAGGGAAATTTAGATAGGGTGAATTTCAGAACAATAGGAACAATGGGGGTGATGTGCCATTTTGACAGAAGGCAACGTGGAGATGAAAATAAGTGTTACTTAAGTGTTACTTAAGTGTTCCTTGAGAAGTACTAGAACTACCTGAACAGTAGTGAGTGCAGTGTTCTCTAGACACTGTGACTGTCCTTGATTACTATTTGACTTAGGTTCAAATGACTGCGCTCAATAAATGACTGCGTTCAATAAATGACCGTTCAATGACTGTACAACTGTAGGGAGAACTGTGGAAGGTTCAAGAGAACTGTGTGACAAGCGGATTGTGGAAAGGGTGTAAAGAGGCTTAATGTTACTATGGCAGGTTGTAGTTACATAGTTGCAATTACTGATGTGGCATTGCATTCAGTTGTCAACGATTCCTCGTCGTTGTCAAATTCCCTTATCTTGTATTTATCATATATCTATAAATTCTCCATAGTCTATCAAAGTGTGTTTTTATCTTCCTCACTTCTTCCTTCTCTACTTCCTTGAAGTCTTCTCCATATCACTTTCCCCAATTCTTCATAATATCATTATCCTCCAGTTTATCTCTAAGTATATCATTCTCCTCTACTTGTTCTCCACTGATATCGTCTAGTTATTCACTGATATCACTCTCCAATTCTTCTGATATCACTCTCCCCAATTCTTCTGATGTCACTTTCTCCAATTCTTCTGAATCTCTCTCTTCCAATTGTTCTCAACTATTATTACTCTCCTCTAATTGTTCTCTAAGTGTTATCATTCTCATCCAATTCTTCACTGATATCAATTATCCAATTCTTCTCACTCTCCACAACTTCACACAACTTCGCAACTTCGCACAACTTCGCTTCGCTCAGTTGGCTCAGTTGTTTACATTATCGGCAACGGCCTCTCCTTAAACACCATCTTACACGTTATCACATCCACCATATCGATACTCTCCCCCACCCTCAATATTCCTAGCGGAGGCAGCAAATCCACAATCTTGCCCATCAATCTCTGTGAGTTTGCAACATACATGGTCACCGACTTGCCATTGAACTCGACTTTACCGTACTTGACCGCGTCGTAAACGTCGTCGATCTTTACAAACTGCGAGAGGTACTCTTTGTTGGGCGTGTCTAGGGGGGGAACGGTGTCGGGAAGGTTCAACTCGCCCTGGATCTCGATGAGCGCGAGCCCGTATGGGGTACTCACCACGTCTTTGGGGTCATTTAATCGTTCCAGTGCACGGGCGTAGTTGATTTTGGCCGTGGGCATTGCACAAAAAAGTAGTTTACATAGATGAGCGGAGCGAATCTATGGAAATAAATCTGAACCAACAAATATATGACTGAACATAGATGAGCGAAGCGAATCTATGAAATAGATAAACAAAATAAATCAGCAGCATGCGAATCTATGAGAAATAAGTCAACCAAATAACTAGCAAATTCTATGACCAAAATCTATGACCAAACATATGAGCAAAATCTATCAGCAAAATCTGAGATAAGAACATGAGCAAGTTGGGTTAAATGTGAAGAATTACTCACTGAAAGTCTACTTCCCTAAAGTGACCCAGACAAATTGGGGTCATTTGGACTTTTGCCTCTCAGTTGCTCTTGCCTTCAGATTAGAATGTAAGAATAAGATGTGTCGTTAATGATCACAGTTGAAACACTGTAAATTTGATGAAATTTTGGAAAATGTGCATAAGTGCACTTGATTTAGTAGATATGAGTTAAAGCACATCATTTTTACGTCCTTTCTACAAACATCCTTTTTCATCCCTTCATCCTTTATCCCTAAATCCTGTCACGTTGATCCGATCGACGGCTTATTTTCATCGTATGACAGCGCACGGCAGTGATTTTAATTGCAATTAAAATCATCAATCGCCCGATTAGGAAACATCTGACTGATGAGAACAATATCAAATTTCACAGGTGAACGTGATATCAAGTTGTATGTTCAGGTTGACGTTCTATTAACTAGCTTGTCTGACTTGTCTTGTACCCTCTCTGACTTGTCTTCCCTAACTGTCTTGTCTAACTCTTGTCTCTTCTCTCTAACCTCTCTCTAACTTCTCTCTAACTTGCACTTTTGCTACGTACATTCTGTGCATCGATCCGTACCTCGGCACACCCGTTAAATTAATCCGATCCTTATCCGAAGTTTCACCCATGTGTTGCTGACATCAGATGTGAGCATCACCCTTTAAAAATCTACAAAAGCCAGCTACAAAACACTTCTCCTCCTTGTTCTTCTCCTTGTTCTCCTCCAAACCCTCCCTATTCTCCTCCATACCCCCTATTCTCCTCTTCTACAACCTTGTCTTCAACCTTGTTTCAACCTTCATTGTTGCTTTCTTCAATTCTTCCATATCTGCACTTACTCGCTAACACCAGAGTTTCCCTGTTAGGCAATTTTTTCTAAGGCCCAAAACGGACAGAATCAGTCAAAGTGAAAATTAGTCCTAATTAGGAAGTTCCTGTCTCGTGCATTTTGCAACCTCATTGCCCCATATATATACCAACAAGTCCACATACACATGCAGCGAGGTACTCTATATCTATTCTTCAACTACGTACTAGACAGTCCACAGTCCACAGTACATAATACCCAAACAGTACGCAGTACACATACTACCAAACAGTACACATACTACCAAACAGTACCCAATACGCAGTACACACAGTACATACTACACAGCATCGTCCAACAGACAGATACCACTATTGCCACTGGTAAACTATTGCTTTCTGGTAAACCTACTGGCGACTTATGTCCTCAAACTACACAGCCACCAATGGCTTAATGCAGCTTTTACGGTACCAGAACAACTACCCTGCTCTAGGTACCGGAACCAAGATGCTTTCACAGCAAGCTCGAAACCTTTTAGGAGGAATCCCTAAAACCTTACAGGACTACACGCAGCAGTACCAAAACAACTTATTTGGCGACTACCCATCGAGTAAGGACATTGCACCCTCTGCGATCTTTGCTGCGGTTTTTGCACTTTTAGGCATGGGCCATCTCTTTGTGGGCATCATGAATGCTTCCAGAGGCCACCACTTTTACCTCACGTGGTGCTGGGCATTCTACTGTCTCATGAGATTTATCGGGTTTGTATTGCGGGCGGTATGGGCCGGACAACTCGCCAATGCCCCCATGGGTATTGCGTGTGAGGTTTTCCTCATTGTCCCATCAGTTCTTTTGGTGTCCTTCAACTTGATTTTGGCCCAGCGTATTTTCACTTGGAGACACCCCGTGGGAGGCTCCAGAAAGTTGTTCTGGAGCACCATGATCTCGTTGTACGTGATTGTCACGGGTATTGTTTTTATGACCATTCTTGCGTCTGCCGTCCCTCTTTTGGACTTTTTAAAAGAGTCCGTCTACAGCAGTTACAAGAAAACCGTCAAGGCCTCGTCTGTTTTAGTCTTGTTATACTCTCTCACATCCGTTGCTTTGATTGGTTTGGCCTACTTTTTCAAGCCCACCAGAAAAGACGAGAATCTCTACACCTACCAGCCGTGGTGGATCGAGTCCTTTAGTCCTTTCTACTACATCAAAAAAGGAGCCATTCAAGATGCTGAGGAGACATTCATGAAGAGGAACCACAACCACAGACACGCGGTGAGAGTGATTGCAGCCACTCACCACCACTACAAAATGGTGGAGGGACTTTCGAGAAACAGAGGTGACTTGAAGCACAACTACTCCATCATGATTCTTTGTGTCACCACCCTCCTCATCTTTATCGGTGCGCTTTTGCGTTTGATTGTGACTTTTGAGGCCAAGTATGTCAAGGACCAGGGGCCCTTGTGCTACCCCGTGGTGATGTACATTTGCTGGGGTCTTTTCGAGACCATCTGCAACATCCTCTACCTCGTGGGCAGAGTCGACTTGCGCTTCTACAGACCAGACAAGTTGCCAAGAAAGGTCAGAGACATCATCACCGCAAACCAAACCGGAGTGAATACCCTGGTTGCAAATTCGGTGGCTCCGTCTGTTATTGGGTCTGATGATTACGATGACGACTACAAGTTTGAGGAGGCTGACGATTATGATTTCTTCAAGGCACAGTCTGAGAGATCCAGTCAGAGAAGTCAGGCTGAAAAGAGTCCTCCATATCCGACAAAGGGTGATACTGAGTCGGAGTTTCATTTCTGATCGATGTACATCGAGCAGAACATCGAGCAGAACATCGAGCGGAGCGAGATGTTCTGAGAAGGGAATAAGAAGGAGGAGTTATGTTGACATAATCAACTTGATTTGCATCAAGTTGATACAAATAAGTTGAAAAGAAGTTGACAAATAAGTTGACAAATAAGTTGACAAATAAGTTGATAAAGAAGCTACAAGTTAATGTGACAGGTGATTCACCACTGGAAAATTCAAAGCTAAAAGAGCTTTTAGACGGTTCCATGTCTCGTTGACTCAGACGAAGTAATGATAGAGACCACTCGCTCTATGTATGGTAGTGGAGTGGTCATCAGAGTGGCTTTGCCATCTGACACAGTCATCTGTGTGTTCACAGATTTTAGTTCATGACCCTTGGAGGTTATGAGAGTCATTGATTGATTTGAATGGTTATACCAATATTCCGCTTAGGGATTGATTTTAACAGGAATCATACCCGAGGGGAGTCTTAATAGATGCATAAAGAGAGGTTGTAGAAATTCAGCCATTCATGAGCGAAGCGAATGAATGGGCGGAAGAAGAAATAATCAAGCGTAGCGAGATTTCGTGGAAGTTGTTGAAGAATGAAGGTAGAAGTAAGAAAAGTAGAGTAGTAGCATATGCCAAATTTCGTAAATCTTTTACCCAACAAAGACACTCATTTAATTCTCGTTTTTCAGTAAAGAGAGTACTCTTTTACTGTTTAATTAGAGGGAGGAGGACATCTGAAATTTTGGCTCACTTTTTTCGCAGCCATTTGAGTAGCCGTTCAGCAACATGAAATCTAAGATCATTTCACTGATAACAAGATATAGTTGAATGATGATGCATTTGAAGGGATATGAAGATAACTTTGAAAGGATATATTCTAAAGGATTTGATAGGATATATTTGTAGGACATATTGTAGGACATATTGTAGGACATTTTGTAGGGACACATTGAAAGGATAAATCTGAGAGGTTAACGAATCCCAACCATCGATTACCTACAAAAAGAAAACAGCTATGGCAAGATACTCAAATCAACTACAAACTTAGCTTCATCTCTGAAACTTTTAGTACTACGAGCCAAAGTAATGAGCAGTCGTCACCCAAATTTTTTTCACCTAATCCTTTCACATATATTCTCTGGTTATTTCTACTCTTGGACTATTCTTGAACATCCTTGGCTATTTGCCTGATCTGGTCTTGTCGATTCTGGTCTTGTCTATTCTGGTCTTGTTTACTCTGATTCTTTTCTCAATCTCGCGAACAATTTCGCTTCGCTCAATTGTTCGCTCAATTGTTCCTTTTTTCATCCGATGAGCAGACCCGAAGAAATCGCCCCCCCCGAGGTCTTCTACAATGACACGGAATCCCACAAATACACCTCCTCCACCCGTGTGCAGCACATCCAGGCCAAGATGACGCTCCGTGCGCTTGAGCTCCTCAACCTTGATCCCGAGCTCCCCCATTTTCTTCTTGATTTAGGGTGTGGATCCGGCTTGAGTGGAGAGATATTGACGGAAGAAGGCTTCAACTGGATTGGAATGGACATTTCTCCCAGCATGCTTGCCACAGGACTCGACAGGGAGGTCGAGGGCGATCTTTTCCTCGCGGACTTGGGTAACGGAGTGCCCTTTAGAGCAGGTACATTTGATGCAGCCATAAGTATTTCCGCCATCCAGTGGTTGTGTAATGCCGACACCGCGAATGTGGACCCCAAGAAGCGTCTCATGACCTTTTTCAACACCTTGTATGCGTCGTTGAAGAGAGGCGGCAAGTTTGTTGCGCAGTTCTATCCCATGAACGAGACCCAGACCGACGCCATCTTGGGCGCGGCCAAGGTTGCTGGGTTCGGGGGTGGCTTGGTGATCGACGACCCGGACTCAAAGAAGCACAAGAAGTACTACTTGGTGTTGACGGCAGGTAGCTCAGAGAGGAATGTGAACTTGGCAGGTGTGACCATGGATGCCCCACAGCAAAGAAAGGTGAATAAGAAGTTGATGAGAAAGATGGAGAGCAGGAAGGATTATATTAATAGGAAGAAGGAGACGATGAGAAGAAGGGGGAAGACGGTGGCTTTGGATTCGAAGTTTACGGGTAGGAAGAGAAAGAATAGATTCTAAACAAGCAAAGTTTGAACAATCGAGCGAAGCGAGATTGTTGATGAACAATAGCGAATATACCAATCGAGCGAAGCGAGATTGTGATAATCAAAAGAGAGTGAATCAAGCGAAACAACCGAGCGAAGCGAGGTTGTTTCGCAATTCGACAGTCTTTCACTTTTATCTTGAGAGCTAAGAATTAGAAAGGAGGATACAAAGAGCTAAGAGTTAGAGAGGAGGATCAAAATGGGAGAAAATGGAGAACCAGAAGAATGAAGAATGCATAAGGCCAGTATGAATAGTTGAAGAATTATAGAAGTAATAGGAATGGGAATATTTGTAAGCAGAGACTTGTCTTTCGTACTTGATATTGTAGATTTCTGAGTACATAGATTTTTTTGGAGGGACGCACAAGACGTACTAATATCAGATGAGTTAAGACAATGCTCAATTATGTTCAAGTTCAAGATTGAAGTAATCTGTTCAATCCATGTGTTAGTTCGCAGATTGAGCGAAGCGAAATCTGCAATACTCAGTAATATTTAATTCAAAGATTCGCTTCGCTAATCTGCTCAATCTGCTCAATACTCAGTAGTGTTTAGTTCGCAGTTTCGCTTCGCTAATCTGCTCATTACTCAGTAATGTTTAGTTCGTAGATTTCACTTCGCTCAATCTACTCAATCTACTCAATGTTAGATTGCATATTCGCTTCGCTCAACTCAATACTCAATAATGTTTTAGTTCGCAGATTCGCTTCGCTTATCTGCTCAATACTCAGTAATGTTAGTTCGCAGATTCGCTTCGCTCATCTGCTCGCTCATCTGCTCGCTCATCTGCTCATTTGCTCAGTCTCAGTAATGTTAGTTCGTAGATTTCGCTTCGCTCAATCTACTCAATAATGTGTGGATCGCAGATTTCGCTACGCTCAATCTGCGCTCTTTTTTTCACAAATTTTCACCATGTTCAAACCCATCATGAGAGGGTTCACCTCCATGCTCAAGCCGTTCTCCAGAAATATCGCCGTCTACGAGCCCCTTCCCAAGAAGAGAAACGGCGAACAGGCCCTCACCTTCCTCCACAAACAACTTGTCGGCAAATACGACCCATCCGGCAAGAGAAGTGCCCTTGTCCACCCCAAGACCGGGTTACGCGCTGGCGATGTCATCAAGGTGACGTACATGGACAGAACCGAGGTGGTTGGCAGAGTGGTTGGTGTCAAGAGGAGTAACAACACGGTGGGAACTAATGTGCTCATCAGAAACAAGATCAACAGAGTGGGGTGTGAGGTGAGGGTACCTATCTTTAGTCCCAAGTTGAGGAATGTCGAGGTGATTTACAAACCAGAAAAGTACTTGCCGAGAGCTAAACAGTATTATATCAGGGGAACCAAGTTGGATGTGGTGGATGATGTGGAGGCGTTTGTGAAGAGACAAAGGAAGAAGGAGATGAAGTAACAATCGAACAATCGAGCGAAGCGAGATTGTTTGATTGTTGATGAATGAATGAGCGAACGAACGAGCGAAGCGAGTGAGTGAGTAGTGAGTGAGTAAGTGAGTGAGTGAGTAGTGATTGAGTTAGTGAGTGACTAAAGTCACTCAGAGAATAATTGTCATTGAGTTCAAACACATTGCATGATTAATGCTACTTGAACTTGATGAGGAGAGAAAACATAGAAGAGAACTGGAAACCTAGCAGTTGTAAATAGAGACACGAATGTCGATGAAGAAGCATGGAATTAAGTGTAGAGATGTAGACTGAACTGTAGTATTTGTATGAAGTGTTTGTATGAAGTATTTGTATGAAGTGTTTGTATGAAGTGTTTGTATGAAGTATTTGTATGAAGTATTTGTATGTATAAAGTATTTGTATGAAGTATTCGTATGTATGAAGTCCTTGTTTGTATGAAGTTGAGTTGAGGTCGTATGTTAGCATGAATCAGTGCACTGATGCTCTCAATGGAAATTGAATGCTTCTAAAGAAGCGAGACTCATTTTCAGACTTTCAAATATTCATACTGTCAAATATCACTCATCTTCACTTTCTGAGTGAAGCCAGATTCTCCTCACAACCGCTCCGCTCAACCGTGCTGTGTCTTCACCTTTTGAGTCACCTTAACAAAATGCATTCGTGTTGCCATAAAATATCTCACGGCCAGTCTTGTATCCAGTACCAGCTCCCCACTTAGTCTGATAAACTGCTGAACTCACTAATCAGTTCGTTCTAGTTCGATAATCGTACTCATTCGCTTCTCATCTGGTTCGACAATCGAACAGCACTAATTCGCTATGCTCATTCGAATCATACCATCTCTCCATGTAATGACCAACTGAGTGACCACTGACTTACTGAGTGACAAGCTGACTACTGAGCGACCAACTGACGTACTAAGTGACAAGCTGACTACTGACCAACTGAGTCGGTCTGAGCAATTCGCTTCGCTCATTGCTCAGTTAAGTCAATATTACTTCGCTAGTTCGACAATCGTCTAGTACTTCGCTCACTAGTTCAAACCGTACTCACCAGATTCGCTTCTCACCTGCTGTCCAGTATCTTTCCATGTCATGAACAACTGAGTGACCAACTAAGCGACCAATTGAGTGATAACTGAGCATTCGCTTCGCTCATCGCTCAGTTATCACTCAATTGCTCCAACCTCCCCACCAATACCTCATTAAACCTCCTCTGAAACGGCGGATAAACATCCATCATCAACGACTCAAACGTCTCGTACCTTCTTCCCCCAACATGCCACCCACCACCATCTACCATCACATTAAACACCTCATTCTCAGTCTGTACCCGAAGACGCCCATCCTCAACCACGCACTCCTTGAAGAAGCTCTGGTACTCCAGAGCGACAGCCTGTAATTCCTTGGTTTGGTCCATGCCGAATAAAGTTTGTGCTCGAAACCTTGAGGCGAGATCGTACAGTAGCTGCAAAAGATGAAGGTTAATGATGAGGTTATTGATAAAGGTTAATGATGATGAAGGTTATTGATGAAGGATAAAGATTATTGACGAAGAGGATATACGGTAAAGATATATGTCTTGATGATACCATCAAGAATTTAGTCACAACTGATTCCCAATGTTCCAAATATGTGTCAACATCAGGCGCCCAGAAACGTGCTCCCATAGGGTTGTTCTACGCTTTCGTCCACCATTGAACTCAGGGAAGCCTCCATGGAGAGAAGGTAACCCAGCTGTCTTGAGAGTGGAGATGCGATAATGAGGAAATTTCTTCCATTCGTCCTTTTATACAGAGCCAAATCCGGGTAAAAATGGATCAGTCCGTTTTGGGCACACTTGAATTTACACCTAAGCGTACCTATACATACACCAAAGCATACACACACGCATCTACACCTACACCTACATAATCTACCATTCAGCTAGTATTCAGTAGTAGGAAGCAAAAGTAAACCCGCTCACAATCTAATAGACTTATCACAACCTAGTTTGAAGACTATCTATAACAATCTACGTTCAGACTACTACAACTAAGTACTGCTACAACCACGCACTACCTACGACTACTAAAACCCACCACAGAGATGTCCATAGAAAACTTTATTGGGGCCAACATACGATTGAAGCTCAAAGGAACACGAGTATTGGATGGGGTGCTCACTGCCGTGGATCCATTTGGAAACCTCTTGGTATCCAACACGTTTGAGTACTCTGCAGACAGGTTTGAGGAGGGCAAAATCCACAAAAGGTCCATTGGGTTGGTGAGTGTGCCGCGCACGGGATTTGAGAGTGTGTTGATGGATAAGAAGAACCACAAGTGTGTTTTTGAAAGAACAAGCAATTGAGCGCAGCGAAATTGCGAGATTGCGAGTGAGATTGCAGTAAATACAATCGAGCGAAGCGAGATTGTTGAAGGAAGAGAATTGCTCGACAATAGAGTAAGCGTCAAGGCCATAAGACACAGGTCAGAAAGACCATTAAGCACAGTTGAGCACCATTGAGCACAGCCAAGCACAGTCAAACACTATCAACCATCAAACTCCACAGAACAACTCGGAAGAATGAAGAACAGAATAAAGGGAAGAAAGAGAAAAGAAGATAGAAGATAATAGAGGAGAGAATATAAAAAGAGAGAGAAGAGAAGATGAAAGAAGAGAGAAGATAAAAGAAGAGAGAGGAAAGAGGAAAGAAGTAAAAAGGTCAAAGAAAACACAGAAAAGATAAGAACAAGTAAAAGGCAAAGAATTGGGTAATGGAGTAAAAGAACAAAACGTACGTTGTCAAAAAGTATTTTACGGACTGGAGCTCACAAGACATAATGGAAATTAGCATGAGTGAAAGGATAACTGTAAATTTTATTGAATTATTGAGAGATCTAGTAACCTCTATATCTATCTTGCAAATAGTAGGAAGGAGCGGGGGCTGGAGGAGCTGGATGAGGAGGAGCAGGATGAGGAGCAGGATGAGGAGCAGGATGAGGAGGAGCAGGTGCTGGACCAGGATAAGGAGGAGCAGGAGCAGGAGCAGGATGAGGAACAGTATGAGGAGCAGGTGGATTGGGGGCCGGAGCTGGACCAGGATAAGGAGGAGCTGGAGGAACTGGATAAGGATTTGGATTTGGAGCAGGATGAGGATTTGGAGCAGGATGAGGATTTGGATTTGGTGGTGGAACCTCATTAACCTTCACCTGATTAACTTGATTAACCTTCACCTGAAAATTACGAGCTGTGGGAGTAGGTGGCGATGGAACCCTCGGTTGAGTATACATTGGTGGACTTGGCGGAGGTGTGTGCATACCTCCTCTTGGAGGGAATGGAGGAGCCGCCTGATGAATAATCGCCTGATGAATAATCGAAGGCGGAGGGTACGGATTTGTCTTGGACGGCTTGCCGTGTTCCAAGCAAGTTCCCAAGAAGTGGTCTCTTGCGCTCAAGAAGGTTCCGTAGGGACAAATGTCTACTAAACATCCAACGAGGGACTCTTCCTTAGCACAGTGGGCGGTCATGTCCAAGTGAGCATTTGTGCAAAAGTGAGAGATTTCGTTGATACAGCTGAGAAAGCAGGCTGGGGGAGTGCAGACGGCACGCGAGACAAGAAATAGAAGGGCAAAGAGATGGTGGATATTCATGGCGCTAATTTATGATCGTTTGTGTACTAAAGTGTAGCGCTAAACAAGCGAGGATTATGTAAGTCACACGAGAAAATAGGTGAAGATAGAATGAATGAAGGAAGATAGAATGAATGAATGAAGATAGAATGAATGAACGATAAAAGAATGATAGAATAAAGAATGAATAGAGAAAGGACTAATAGAGGAAGGACTGAATAGATTAGAAATATAGAGAAAGAGTAGAGTAGAGAAAGAGTAGATAAAATGTAGGACCTCATTCTTTCATCCTCTTTTTCTTACATAAGCACCCCACTATTCAATGATGGACCCAACCCGGTGCTAACTTTAATCTTTTCATTTCACTTTTTCCTTTCTATCATCCTTCCTTCCTCATCAATTTCTAACTTCTCAGAGTAGAGAAAGTTAAAATGTCTGAAGAAAGTTACTTCAACTTCTTTCATTGTCTAACTTTCTTCAACTTTCTACTTCCAACTTTCTACTTCTCACCAACTTCTCTTCTCACCAACTTTCTACTCTTCTTCCCAACTTTAAACTAATATTTTCAGACATTGTCCCATAATATTATCATTCCCGTCGGGCCAGATCCCGTTGTTCTCATTCCTTTTCTTTACGTTGCTCTATTTCATACACATTTTCATCGAGCTAAACCTTTTTTCAAAAGTGTGACTTGTTGTTTTCCACTAACACCATGCAAGGAACTCACGGTGGAAATGGTCTCCCCAGGCCGTACTACATGAAGCCCGCCCACAAGAGAAAGGGCAGCTCTCCCTACGACAACTTCAACGGCACAGTCAACATTTTCAACACCCCCCGCCGCAAGATTGTGGGTTACCTCATCTTGTTGGTGTTGTTTGGAACGTGTATGTTCTGGGTGTCCCAGGAGTTGCGCCCTGCACCCGAAGTGGCCTACGAGATCGACAAGCAGGCCACCCTGGCCAAGACGGAGCCTAGAAAGCACGCAAACAACATTGTGGGCTCCGTCGGAAAGGCTGACAAGGAGAGTGAAAACGTGGATTTGGCCGACAACCTCGCCCAGGGATCAAAGGGCGAGAAAGGGAAGGTGGTGTATGAGGCTCCAAAGGGAGGTATTGCAAACGAGGCACCAGTCGTGGGAAGCGATGAGGATAAGCTCATCGGAACGGGCAAGAAGAGTAAACAGAAGGGAGAGGTGGATGGAGAGAAGAAAAAGGAGGGGTACAAGGCAGACAAGGGGGGGGAAAAGGAAAAGGTTCAGCAGGCGCAACAGGCGCCAAAGATTAAGTTGAAGGACAGGGATGTGAAGAGTGCGGTTAGTTCGATTATCTAGCGAAACAACGAGCAAACAACGAGCAAACAACGAGCGAAGCGAGTTGTTTCGCTCGTTGTTTGTTTTGCTGATGGAGGAATAAGA
The DNA here is from genome assembly GCA_030558435.1 of Kodamaea kakaduensis. NCBI lineage: Eukaryota > Fungi > Ascomycota > Pichiomycetes > Serinales > Debaryomycetaceae > Kodamaea > Kodamaea kakaduensis. The sequence continues at coordinate 172,060 of JAJMSN010000019.1, forward strand.
AAGGAAACAACGAGCAAACAGCGAGCGAAGCGAGTTGTTTAGCTGTTGTTGAAGGAGGAAGACCAACGAGCGAAGCAACTCGCTTCGCCCGTTACTGTCTGATGAAGACGCTCAGCGAAGCGAGTTGAAGAAATGATACATATGATACAAGCGACTCGCTTGCGGTCGAGCTGCAGAAATGCTGATGGTTAATGGACATTATGCATGGACGAACGGTGAACGGTGAACGGTGAACAGCGAACAACGAGTGAACGGCGAACAACGAGCGCAGCGAGTTGTTCGATGGAAGATAACTTGCTTGTTGTTCGATGGAAGACAACTTGCTTATTGGTCGATGGAAGACAACTTGCTTATTGGTCGATGAAAGACAACTTGCTTGTTGTTCGATGGATCAACTTGTTTGCTTATTGTTCGGAAGTCAACTGCTTCGCTTTTTTCGATGGAAGAAATCACTAGCAAGTTGCTACTGAAAAGAGCTACAATCGAGCTGTGAACAGCTCGCTAGGGCGATAGTACAATGAATGACTCTTCATTGTACAGCTCGCTAGGAAACGATAGGGATAATCAGTGAACAAGTCGCTGAAGCGATAGGGATAACCAGTGAACAACTCGCTTCGCTCATTGTTCACTACTCGCTTCGCTCATTGTTCTCACAAACAGACGTAATGGGGGTTTGATTTATTATAGAAGGCGTGTACAAACAATATAATGCAGTAACGTGATTTAGTAGCAAGCGTTTAGAATTAGAGTATAGAATTTAGTCAAAAGATTAGTGAATTTCATGTATGACTATAATGCTAAAAGTACCAATTGAGCGCACCAATGAGCGCAGCGAAATTGGTGTTGCGCAATTGGTGTTGCGAAGGTTATTATTGGTGGTGCGAAAGTACCATTGGTGGTGCGAGAGCTGAAAGAATTACCTAGATTGTACGATAGGATTGAGTGAGAGAACGTTTTCTGATCTGACTTTTAACTAAAGCAAGTGGATCACTGTTTTCCATGCCCTTTTAGGTTGGCTCTTGACTTTGACTTCTCATCGCGTTCTTTGGTTGTCCAATGTTATCCAATGTTATCCAGATTTGGGTAGTCATCCACATTGGGTATTAAATGTATCCACATTGGGTATTCAATGCATCAAACTTTAGTAATTCGACTTTAGGCATCCAAAGTCATCCAACTTTGATCATCCAATGCATCCAAATTGGGTATTCAATGCATCCAAGTATGGTCATTCAGATTCGGTCATTTACTTCGCTATTACTCACTACCCTTGCTCAAAATTATCGCTCGCTCATTGTGTGGGGCTGCTCTCACTGTGATGGGAATGCTTCGCCCATTGTGGTGGTAATTCGCCCGCCCATTGTGGTGAGCACAATCCACCTACTCCTACCACTCCACTTACAATCGCTTCGCTAATGGTTGGTGGTAACATTTACTCAACTCCACCCACCCCCACAATTCGCTTCGCTCATTGTGTGGGGATTTGCTCATTGTGTGGGGATTCGCCCATTGTGTGGGAATTCCTTCCCTCAGTGATATACAATTAGCTTCGCTAATTGTGAACCAACACAGTCCACCCACTCCACAATTCGCTTCGCTCATTGTGGAGTGTGTGGTTATACCACTGTACACTTCTCTCCCCTCCCCCTCATCTGCTCATACTTCTCCTTATCCCTATCCCTCATTTTCTCCTTCACCTCCTTAGGAAAGTACGCCTTCATCAACGCCATTGTCTTCATATCTAAATTCCCCCCATCTGCATCCATGATCGCATTCTTGTTCCTACACATGGGACAGTCCACCTTGGCGTCCTGCTTCATTTTCACCAAGCACCTCACGCAAAACACGTGCCCGCAAAAGAGCCGTATTGGCTTGAATGCGATCTGCATACAGATCGGACATGTGTAGTCGTCGAGTTGGGGAATGAGCGTGAGCAATGATGTTTGCATCACATAACATATGTTTTGTGCCATGGACCGCCCTGTGGCCACAAAAACGTGGTTAGTGGCCATGATCTTGGGGAACCGGCTGCTCACCCCCAAGGCCGTTTGCTTATCGAACTTCTTGAGAATCTTGCGAAAAGCCTCCGAGTTGATCTGCTGGAACTGGCACACCTTGAGGAGGTGGTAGTTCATGGCCACAAAGCTCTGGAACACCGCCGACGAGTTCTTGGAGAGCGACACCCCCGACTTCTCCACATTCTTCAAGAACGCATCGAGATTCGTCTTGATTTGTCCACTATCACGTTCTCGACTAGACACTTCGGTCTCGTTATACTTGAAATACACCTCGGAATCGAGGTATATCTTGAAGAGTTCCCTCCATTTGTAGAGATCTGAGCTTCTCATTTTGCCTTTGGGCTGTGTGAGTTTCGAGAGCAGGTCTCCTATCGAGTTCACCTCTTTTACCAACTTGTCTTCCTCGCTTGTTCTCAAGGCATCGAGGTTATCCAACTCTGTATCGAGCATCCTAAAGAACTTTTTATCGGAATTGAGCGTAATATATATATCAGACCGTTTGGTGGCAGACAGTGATTCCGGTTTTTGTTCTCGTGACTGTGTAGGCGATATCACAGTGAGAGTATCTCCAAGTTCTTTAAGTTGAAGTTCCTTCAACTCGACAATTTTTGCAATTTCCCTCTTGTCATCTTTGACAGCATCTTTATTAGTAGCATTATGAGTATCTTTATCAGCGTCTTTATCTTTATCAGTGTTCTTATCTTTAGTATCTTTATCATCTTTTTTATCCTTAATATCAGTACCCTTATCTTCATCCTTATCTTTACCAGTTTCTTCCCCTTCACCACCCTCCTTCTCCCTCTCCTCCACCTCCGGCGACTCTTCTCTCTCCGTTTCATCCTCATTCAACAACTTCTCTATCTTTCTCTTTAATTCCAAGCCCAACTCATAGATATGATCATCTGTATATTCGTTCGAGTAGTCCAACGTTATCTTGAGAGTCGGCCTCAAATCGTCTGTCCCCAACGTGTACTCTGCAATCGTGGGGTTTGTGGGCGTGGTATCGTTCTCATCTAGCTCGATGACCTGCGATGGCCCCTGTATGAGGAGCTTGAGAGTATCGTGCTGCAACCCCAAGAACTCAAGCTCTCTTACCACCTTGGTGATGCACTTTTTGAGCGCCTTATACTGGATCGCAGCAGAGATCCACTCCTCGGGAATGTCGTCCTCGATGAGCGTTCGTTCTAGGACCTTGGCAAACTTCATACACGTGGGGAAAATTAAAGAGATTGAAGATAAGAGAACAAAATAACAGAAGGAGGAAAGGAAAGAAACAGAGGTAAGAAGGACAGAAGGACAAAAGGAGCAGAATACGGAGCAGAATCAGAAGAAGCAGATTACGGAAGAAGCAGAAGAAATAAAAAAGAGGGGAGTAGGAAAACAATACTTGGTGTGCACCCATACGGCTGAAGCACCCCAACATAGACTGATGAAAATTAGGAGATTGGGAATTAGAAAATTGTTAGGAAATGAAAAGATTAGTGGGGTGGGGGGTGAGGCGGTATTAAAAGTGTGTAAATTGTTGTGCAGTTTGGGTGCAAAATGCAGTTTCACAGGACTACAACAATTGAGCGAAGCGAAATTGTTGAAGTCATAAGTTTAAGTTGAGTTGCAAGTTGATACGAAGTTCTTTGATTGAAGATGTCAAGAAGTTGTTTTATTGAAGTTGTTAAGAAGATGTTAATAAGTTGGTTAAAAGTTCAGTTGACTCATATTTGGGTTCATTGAATTTGAATGAACTAGCATTGGAATAAAACCTACGTCTTTTACCCAATCCGTCTAGTTTTCTTCCACGCTATTCTTTTTTGCTCTTTCCTTCTTTCCTGCTGTTATTCTACTCTTTATATGATCTAGTACGCCTGCTTTGATAATTTAAATGCCTCTATTCTCGAATGTTCTAACAATTTCTCTAACAATTTCCATAACAATTTCTACTCACAATTTCGCTACGCTCAATTGTTCGCTAAATACATTTTTTCAGTTCGCTCCAAACAATTTCGCTACGCTCAATTGTTTGTTCGCTCACGTACTATGGACTTTGAATTAGAACCCACCCTCGAATCCGTCATCCAACAAACTTCCCTCAAATGGATCTTTGTAGGTGGTAAAGGTGGTGTTGGCAAGACCACAACCTCCTCCTCAATTGCCACACAGTTGGCGCTCAACTACCCCAACGAGCAGTTCCTTCTCATTTCGACTGATCCCGCCCACAACCTTTCCGATGCCTTTTGCCAAAAGTTCGGCAAGGATGCCAGAAAAGTCGAGGGCTTGACCAACTTATCGTGTATGGAGATCGACCCCGAGGCCGCCATGAGCGATCTCCAGCAGCAGAGTCAGCAGTACAACAATGATCCCAACGACCCCATGAAGGCAATGATGAAGGACATGACCGGTTCGATCCCCGGTATCGACGAGGCGCTTTCTTTCATGGAGGTGTTGAAACATATCAAGAACCAGGACGAGGAAGGGGAGAAAAAGGTGGTGTACAAGACCATCATCTTTGACACGGCCCCTACAGGACACACGCTTCGTTTCTTGCAGCTCCCGTCCACGCTCCAAAAGTTGTTGACCAAGTTCCAGGCGTTGAGCGGCAAGTTCGGGCCCATGATGAACATGCTCGGCATGGGAGGTGGGAACCAGCAGCAGGACATTTTCCAAAAGTTGAACGAGTTGCAGGTGCAGGTGTCGGAGGTGAATGACCAGTTCACCAACCCGGACCTCACGACCTTTGTGTGTGTGTGTATCTCGGAGTTCTTGTCGTTGTACGAGACCGAGCGCATGATCCAGGAGTTGATGTCGTACAACATGGACGTGAACTCGATTGTGGTGAACCAGTTGTTGTTTGCAGACGACGACAAGAACTCGGGGGGGACAGAGAGCCAGTGCAAGCGCTGTGTGAGCAGATGGAAGATGCAGAAGAAGTACTTGGACCAGATGGCGGAGTTGTACGAGGACTACCATGTGGTGAAGATGCCGTTGTTGGGGTGTGAGATTAGGGGCATAAATAACTTGAAGAAGTTTTCCAAGTTTTTGTTGAAGCCGTACGATCCAAAGGTTGATGGGGGGATTATTACGGAACTTGAGGAGAAGTAAACACGAAAACAATGAGCGAAGCGAATTGTTTAGGTATTGTTCGTTACTGAGAATGAGCGAAGCGAATTGTTTGAGTATTGTTTGTTACTGAGAATGAGCGAAGCGAATTGTTTGAGTATTGTTCGTTACTGAGTACTGGTGAATACAATGAGCGAGCTATTGTTTGAGTAGCAATTACTGGCGATAATACAAAACAATGAGCATCGCTCATTGTGGACTGTTGAGTAGTACTGAAGTGCTGAAGTGATTGAAGTGATTGAAGTGATTAGTGAGGTGATTTGGAGTGCTACTGAAGTGCCAATTACTGAGTGGTTACTGAAGAGATCGAGTTACTGAAGAGTCACTGACATACTCAAGCGATTACCCAGGTGATTGAAGAGAATACTGAAGTTAGTACTGAATGACAAAATCTGTTGCAACAAGATTGAAGTCGCAAGACTTGCTTGGGTACTAACTTTGCTCAAGTTAACTAAAATACCTCGCCTGTGAAGAGTACGACCATACTAGATATAGATGAAAATAGTAGAGTCTAGGTAGAAAATGAGATATGGAGGCATGATGTAGAGGTGATGGGCGAATGAGCGAAGTAGATGAGCGAAGTATCTAGATGAGCGAAGCGGATCTAGAGAACAAGAACAGAAGAAAGAAGAAAGAAAAAGTGAGAGAGTCAAAAGAGAGAAGATAAGTAAGAAGAAGCAGGCAAGGATACCTTTTGGTACCCTTTATTCCGACTTACCTTTACATTTCACCACTCTTCTACATTTCACCACTTTTCTTCATTAAAGACCACCACTCTTCTACATTTCACTCTTCAAAATTTACTCTTCTAGATCTACTCTTACCTCTCCTATTACCCTAGACCCTTTTTCCTTATTCCTTTATTAGCACCTTCTCCTACCATCTAAAAACAGAAGTGAGTAAAAAATAAAGTGCGGATTTGGTGCAACTTATTCGCAACCACAAAATATAATTTCCAATGACAGGATCACCCTGAATCAGATGATAGTGGAGAATAAAGGAAGTTGAGGAGATAGAATAGAGGAGAGTGGAGGTGGAGGAGAGAAGAGGTGGAGGAGAGAGTAGAGATGGAGGAGAGAGTAGAGGTGGAGGAGAGAGTAGAGATGGAGGAGGAGAAATGAGGTAAAGAAGATCGAGCAGACAAAACCTAACAATAGGGAGCATGTTCTTTGCGTCGAGGTCCGCCCCGAATTCACCAGATAAAATTGGAATTCCGTCGGAAAGTAATACTTGAGATGGGCCTAGGTTTGCACCCACGTTCATATTCAGGTCATACCTCAGTTCATGTGCATCATTAAGCGGTGTGCATTGATAAGATGAAAGGTCAGTACTAAAATAAGTGAAAGTAAAGAAAAGGAACGAACTCACGAGCGAAGCGAGTGAGTGAGTGAGTTACTCACCTTGATTTAGATGTACCTTCACTATTACGGAAAAGGTAGAAAAGGTAGAAAAGGTAGAAAAGGTACTACAAAGACACTACAGAAAGACACTACAGAAAGATACTACAAAGATACAACAAAGATACAGCAAAGGGAATAGAGCATCAGCCTTTGTTACAGCAGTAGTACTGTTGATGGTTGCAACAAGAATACCAATGTGGAAAAACTGCGAAAATCACAGTATTTTTAATCCCTTCTAATTAAGGAGTGATAAGGTTTTTCTGGATCCGAGACATTCAAACAATACAATGTAGTACACAAGTTGCACTGCTAGACTTAGCTAGTACGCTAGTACTCGCTAGCACTTATACTACTAATACTACAACTTATACATTCTACATTGACTTTACACTTCACACAATCAATGTCATAATATTTTGGAATTCGGATATGGAATATTTTCTCCTGGACGTTATGGCTTTTATTGGCAGTAGTAGGTATATGATCGGTAGAGGTAGTGGATAGTAGAGGGAGGTAGTAGGGGTAGTAGAGGTAGACATGTAATCAAGTAGAGACATAAGATAATAGGAAGTAATGAAGTAGAGTATAAGATAATAGGAAGTAATGAAGTAGGGACAGACATAGATTGCAACTATTACCCTTTTCGCTCATAACCAAAAATAACAAGATCTTATCGCCCAAAAAATAGGAGTGAAAAATAGATAGTGTTTGCTTGAACATGGTCATTTAGTAACACATGCGGACTGGCTTCTTGACGGAATGGAATACTGAATTGTATTTAAATATTCCTTGTGTATTTTCGTACCAACAAAAATAAAGTATAAGCTTTGCAAGTTGGATTAGGTTCATCTAGTCGGGGATGGGAGAACCAAGTCTTTGGGCCCGCAATTTCATCGGGTCCTTGAGTGCGGATAATTGGGCTGAAAATACCGTTACCAAGACTACCTCCGGTAGATGAGCGTGACTATCGCCGTTGCGAGGTGGAGCGCAATTTTTCACCATATTTCAGGCCATATAAATAGAGCAACTGGCACAAAAAAATTTCATAGTTTTCAAGCCTTAGGGCATCATGAGCAGGGGCAACACCAGAGACATTGCGAGAGCAAAGAACTTGAAGAAACAGTTGCAGGAGTCCAAGGGCTCAAAGAAATCAGGCGATCCAACAAAGAGAATGGAAAGCGATGCTGAGAAAATGAGAAGAAAGCAGGCGGAGCGTAAGTAAAGTGGTGCGGTTACAAGAAGATCTGAAGATGAAGATTGGAAGATCTGGAAGAGGATCAGGAAGAATATCAACAATTCTATACAAGATCAGGATCAGGAAGATCAGGATCAGGAAGATCAGGATCAGGAAGATTAGGAGATCAGATCAAATCTTGATGGGACCAGAGATACAAACCATGAGATCAAAAGAGACATACTAACATACAGACGAGGCGAGAAAGGCACAACAATCAGGCAAATAGCCATAATGAGGCTGACGACAATGCATAGGTTATAGACACTCCTTTAATTCACATTTAGACTATGGTGTGTAGACAACATCGAGCGAAGCGAGATGTTGGATGACAAAAATTGAGAAGTGCATCTCTGTACAGTCTTACAGACTGTACAGAGTGATGCCAGATCATGGAAGTAATTGAACATTGAGCATGAACGTTGAACATGATCATAGATCATTGAGCATTGAACATGAACATTGAGCATGAACATTGAACATGATCATTGATCATTGATCATTGAACATGAACATTGAGCGATGAACATTGAACATGATCATTGATCATTGAACATGAACATTGAGCGATTGAACATCGCTTCGCTCAATGTTCAATGCGAGATTTTCAAGAAGATTATCGTAATACTGTACACTGTACACTGACACTCGTACCCTGTACGAGTATACGAATTAGTAGACCACAGAAACATGGGTTATGAACACAGAGACCGATCAATTGAGAAGCGCAATTGAAATTGACATCACAAGTCAGGAGAATGAAATGTTGATATCCCCCCATAGACAAAGTGACTTCATCATTCTTACCATTCACAATTCTTCACAATTCTTCACTATTCACAATTCTTCACTTCTCCTTCCATTTCTCATTCTTCATCAACATTCTTCATCAAAAACTATTTCTCCTCCATTTCTTTACAATTATTTCGTTTCACACTTTCATCACTCAGTGCAGATCTTGGTTTCTTTTGGGTATTGTCTATTTCAACCTTCCATGGCATATTTCCACCTCCTCTTTAGGAGATCGGATTAGGTAATGTCGGACTAGTATCGGATTATGTAATATTTCAGCACCCAACACCGATTCGAGTATGTTCCTACTTTCATCTTTCATCTTCTCTTTTCATCTTTCTCACTTTCTTGATCTTTCTCACTTTTCTTCATCTCTTCACTTTCTCTATCTTTCATCTTTCTTCATTTTCTCTATCTTTTTATGTTTCCTTGTCTACCCTCTCTCTTTTATATCTTTTATCTTTTCTCTTCTATCTTTTCTTTATCTCCATGCTCATTAAAGAATCATACCACGACATCCCCACGTCGTATGGGACAACCATGCGCCTCTACACCTACCATCCCACCATCCCCAACTACCCAAAAGCTCGCTTTCCCGGTGTCATTGTCTACAGTGAGATCTACCAGGTCACCGGCCCCGTCTCGCGCTTTGCCAAAGATATCGCCGGCCAAGGCTACATTGTGGTTGCTCCATCCATCTACCACAACTTCGAGTCCCCCGAGCCCCTCGCCTACGACGAGGAAGGCACCGACAAAGGCAATCTCTACAAAATTACAAAAGAAGTCAAGTCGTATGACGAAGACACCAGTCTCTCCATTGACTACCTTCTCTCCCTCCCCACTTGCAATGGCAAACTTGGAGCCACTGGAATGTGTCTTGGAGGCCATCTTGCGTATAGAGCAGCTTTGGACCCGAGAATCCAAGCCAGTGTGTGTTTCTTCCCGACCGATATCCACTCGCACTCGTTGGGGGCTGGGAAAAACGACGACTCCTTGGCCCGGTGTGCGGAAATCAAGGGAGAAACTATCTTGATCTTTGGGTGCAAGGACAACCACGTGCCGTTGGAGGGACGCGATCTCATTAGGCTGACATTGAGAAAAGCGGGCGTGGACATGACGTTTTTGGAAATCAACGATGCGCAGCATGCGTTTATTAGAGATGAAATGAGCAAGGGGAGGTATGATCCCGCGACTACAAAGGCGTGTATGGAGTGGTTGCATGAGCTTTTTGAGAGGAAGTTGAAGTTGGATTGTGGGGAGAGTGATGGAAAGAAAATTGAGATTGAGGATGTTTGCTAACAATTGAGCGAAGCGAAATTTTATGGTACTGTGTAGTACTATACTGTGTAATACTACTGGAAGTAGTACCATCCTGTGTAGTCCACTAGAAGTATTACTGGTGTAGCACTAGTGTAGCACTAGGACTCTCGTACACTAGTACCATAAAATTAGACTGGTTAAACTAGACTAGCAAGCTAGTCTAGTTTAACCTCAGTATTAAGTCTCGACTGATGAAAAGGGAAGTGAATTGCTCATAGTAGGGAACAATTGAGAGCAAATGTCTATTGAACATGAAAACAAGTGAGCGTAGCTCATTTATCCTAAAGACAATCTTAGTAGATCGTAAAGTCTCTAGTCAACTAGATCGAGCATTAGTACTGAAGTCTGGTCATAATCATTCACCTTGATTAAGTCAGGTGATCTTCCACTTTTTGCACCCACTCATATGCAGTACACGAACATAGGCATGTTGATTATAGAGCCTCAAAGTACTTGAATGTTCTGTATCTCTTTGAATATCTCCGCAGGAGAGTCTTGAGCCTATAAGAGGGTAACTGGTAGTCATATGTATTTGATGGAAGTAATGTCTTATGAGTGATTGTGTCGTGAGAGCTGCTGTGAATGGACTCAGGAAAGTAGAATGTCTTGAATTAGGAGTGTCTTGAAGTAGGAGTGTCTTCAAGTAGGAGTGTCTTCAAGTAGGACTATCTTGAACTGGGAATGTGAAAGCTAGAATCTCTTGATATATGAATCTCTTAGAAAGTATATGAATCTCTTAGAAAGTAATCTTTATGGGAAAGGGTAATCTCTTGGAAGTAGGAATATCACGTGCCGGAGTTCTTACAGAATGTCTAGGAACATCTCATCTGGAAGTTGGTCAACCAAAAGCAGACTCAGGGAAGACTGTTTAGGAGAGTAAATACACATTCAAAAAGTCACTTTGTTCGATTATTCACGAAAAGAGGAAGTACTTTTCACTTGCTCAAGAGTTACTCCTCTGGTGGGTAAATTTCATACCAGCTTACCCCCATTGATTGATCAGCCAGGCCATACTTTGAAAAAAAAAAGAGAGCCTTATACTTTGGTCACATTTCAAATAGAACTATCACTTTACTTCATACTATAGTTATGTGTGAATGCAGAATACTGTATGTTGGTATTCCACCTGCGTATATTTCGTACTGAAAAATTGACACTTTTTCACTCATACATGCTTCTTATACTTCTTTCACACATATTTCACGCTATTTTCCATACTTCTTTCCATCCCTTTCATACTTCTCATCTCCTTGGTATTCTCAATAATTCAGTATCTACCATCTCAGCATCACTCATCATGATCCATGTATCTTTTCTCTTCTCTGTCTTCTAATTCTAATCTTCTACTCTTTTTACTCTTCTATCCTTTCTTCCTTTACTTCTTGTCCTTCTAATACTTTTACTTGTAATATCTTCAGTATTCTTCGCACACATTCGCTTCGCTCATGTGTGCTCATTGTGAATATTTGTTCGCTCAATTTGAGCTCTGCGATTATTGAAAAAACTTCACCATGAGACCCATCAAACTTATGGGACATGAACGTTCCCTCACCCAAGTCAAATACAACCGTGAAGGAGATCTTCTCTTCTCCGTCGCCAAGGATAAGTCTGCTTGTATCTGGTACTCCTCCAACGGAGAAAGATTAGGTACTCTCGAAGGCCACAACGGTACCATTTGGTCCATCGATGTCGACCCCGAAACCCACCTCTGTGTCACTGGATCGGCCGACATGTCCTTCAAGTTGTGGAAGGTCCAGACCGGAGAGTGTCTCTACACGTGGGACTCGCCGTCTCCCTGTAGAAGAGTGCAGTTTTCCAGCGACGGATCCAAGATTTTCGCCATTGCCGACCAGGTCATGGGACACTGCGGTACCATTTCGGTGTACAACATCAACCACGATGAATCCAGTCTCAGAAAACAGGATGCCGAGCCTGTGTTGGTGATTGAGACCCCCAAGGGCGAGAGCAAGATGACCGTGGCGGGCTGGACCGCCGACGATAAGTACATTATCGCAGGCTTGGAAAACGGTCACGTAGTCAAGTACGACCTGAAAACTGGTGAGAAGGTTGCGTCGCTTCAGGCCCACGGCATCCACACCGAGGAGGAGAAGGTGCAGGTGACCGACATACAGTTTTGTCCCGAGGACAAGACCTACTTTATCACCTCGTCCAAGGACCGTTGTGCTGTGTTGGTGGACGTCGACACCTTTGAGATCCTCAAGGTGTACAAGGCCGATGCGCCCATGAACTCCGCTGCCATAACCCTGGTGAAGGACTTTGTTATACTCGGAGGTGGTCAGGAAGCCAGAAACGTCACCACCACGGCTGAGTCCCAGGGTAAGTTCGAGGCCAGATTCTACCACAAGATCTTTGAGGACGAGATTGGCCGTGTCAAGGGACATTTCGGTCCTTTGAACACCGTGGCAGTGCACCCAGATGGAACGGGCTACAGCAGTGGAGGAGAAGATGGTTTTATTAGAGTGCACTCGTTTGACAAATCGTACTTTGAGTTTTTGTTGGATGCTGAGAGGACTGAGAAGGCTAATCAGAAGAGCTGAACAAACAACGAGCGAAGCGAGTTGTTTGCTATCAAAGAAGTGAGCGAAAACAATGAGCGAATCGATTGAGTGAAAACAATTGAGCGAATCAAATGAGCGAACAATTGAGCGAACAAGTGAGCGAAGCGAAATTGAAGTAACACATTCAAAGAGCGTGACCGAAATTGTTGAAGCTGTGACATTCCACTTTGCTCAATTGCTGAGCAGTGACCATTTCACTTCGCTCGATTGTTGAAGCAGTGAAAATTGAGCTTCGCTCAATTTTCACTTAGCAATTGTCGCACTATCAAAGAAGAACGCGCGAAATTGTTTGAGTTGTCATTTCGCTGCTACTAGATGGAGTTTGATTGACTTCGCATGGAAGGTATATAGAGGACTGATCGGAGTAAGGTGAATTGTTCAATAGACAGGCATGAGTAACGAAACAACAATTGCACAATTGAGCGAAGCGAAATTGTTGCAATTGTTGTGAGTTGTAGTTGTATGTTGCTGTAGTTGTATGTTGCTGTAGTTGTATGTTGTATGTTGTGAGCTGTTGTAGTTCTATAGGACCAGAACTCTACGCTTCTTCTCGCGAGTTTGAATGTGTAGCAACGGTGATATACATGCAAATATCAACTACTAGAACAATTCTATACAGGCCATTCCAGGATATGAAATCGAATTATCATTTGTCACTTCTCAATTGTATGTGAGTGAATGAAGTAGTTTTGACTTGACGAACCTGTTTGATCAAGATTGCGTATCGAACAGCTTGCTTGCTCGTTGTTCGATAATAGTTGTTAGCTAGCAGTTCAAGCTCTACTTGAGCAATTTTTGTTCAGCTTCCGCACCAAATAGCTGAACATATAGTAGGACGATCACATTGGATACATGCTCGAACGGTGGATATAATGAAACAAAATTGTCGCAATTCTTTTAAGCAATAGAACTATTGAATAAGGCAGTCATCCACGTTATGTTACCACAGGATCATTATCACCATTATTTGATAGCCTAATACAACTTTAATTCAAAAGGTATCAAGGAGAGCGAACCGCTTAGTTCTGATAGCACGCTTAGTGGTGAACATGAGAGGAGAGAATGCGAGTTGAGTGAACTCAACTCTTACACAAGTCTCCTCTTGTACAATTTCAAATGTTCATTGGTCAAGTGTAGTTCCTTTCCAGTTGGTGAGAATAATAAAGTCGTAGGTCAGTAAGTAAATGTGCAATCGAGTAAATCCTAAACTCTGCAAATCCCTGTGAAATTCTGAGCCAGTCTTGCCAATTAGTATGAATACGTAACAATACTACCAAACTGTGGGCTACTTCCTACAGTGGTTTAGACAATCTTATCCAGCAAAAGTCGGGTTTCTAGCAAAAGTCGGGTTTAGGTGATCTTGTATCAAGTATCTTGCATGCGCTCTGTAATGTACAGTTCAGTCAATTCTCTTAACTATTCGTTCCTAGAAACTGAGAGAAGCTTCAACTTGAAGAAAGTAAACGAGTACTATGTCTTAGAACAATCAGGTCTTGGTTTGCTACTCTAGATATCAAAAGACACCTACCTTATTTACTCTCTCTGTTCATACTCGGTTATATTGCTCTCCTTGTCATACTCGCTCCTTACTCCCCCTTCCTCCTACTCCCCCTCCTCCTCTCATATTCACTCACCTGCCCACTTCATGCAGGAAACATTTCGCAGCCATCGTGCAACTTAAACTCAAGTTATTTTCCTGTCAATCAACGCCATCATGCGTCAACCACATTGCAGACTATATTGCAGGACGCCTTTAACACTGCTGCTTTACTGCTTTACTTGTTCACTTCTGATTTGCTTGTTGTTTTCTTGTTTTCTTGTTTGTTTTCTGGTTTGCAGTGATTGCTGCTTTGTCACCGGCTTCGATGATTCTAATCTGTTACATCCAGGGTTCATGGCCATGTATTGCATCTGATCTGAGGCCGACGTTTCAGTTCTCACACAAGATTCCAATTGCAGTGCACAAGACCTGGTCAGTGTCTACTCAGTATACCTACTGTCTACCCACTGTACTTACTGTATACTTACTGTACTTACTGTACTTACTGTATTTACTGTATACTAATTGATCACTATCTCCCCCCACCTATTTTCTATACGTACCTTCTATTTATGGATACTTTGAGTGGTCCCTCGCCTTGTCATCACTCCATGACATCAAATAAGGTTGGAGTTAAATCTAGTAAAAATGATGTTCTAGTCCCGGCCTTGCGTTCCTATTCTGTGTGTTTCGCATCGTGCATGTTCCAAGTGTCTAGACATGTTTGTGTTCTCGTTGTTTTAGATGTCGATCGTCAAACGATTCGATATTATTTGTGGGTGGGGTACCTCTAATTAGTCCCATTTTGGAAGTCCCAAATAATTTTTCCGATAGTAATTATCTCTCTTTCTCTCTTTTTCTCTCCTTTTCTTTCTTCTTCTTATTCTTCAACCTTCCTTCTTTCTCTTCTTCATTCTTCCTCTTCCTCTTTTCTTCATTCTCCATTCTCTATTCTTGTTAATTCTTCCTCTCTTCCTCATTCTCATTTCATCTTCTCTTCTACATTCCATTCCCTACATTCCCTACACTTCATTCTGTGTTCATGATAGTAATACAAAACATCCTGCGGTAATCCGCCCTGATAGCTTGATGCAGGCTCTCTGCAATCCTGGAATCTAATAAAACATGGTTGGAACCCAACTGATAATTAAACAATAGGTGGCATCGTTACACACTTGCGAAAAAATAAGGTGTCCCGATATGGATCAATTATATCCGCCGCACCTTACAAACTTTAAATGGTCAACAAACTTAAAAACACATTGTCCCACTCGGTTAGCTTAACCGTAATTTCTAGAGAACAATTTGAATGGGGTCTTCTTGATCTCGTACTTGTTTCTGCGGTGGACTGGTTTCGCGTCCCCACTAGTTGTGTAGTTGAACGAGATGCCCGTGGTCGAGGCGGTGTCGTCGCTTGGCGTCGAGGCCACATCCGCGTACCAAAACTTGTGGTATCTTGCGCTCAAGTTCAGCGGGCTCCTCGAGTGCGTCGACATGGCCGAATTGGTCACTGAGTAGTTCATCGAGCTCATCGAGGTTGCAAACGACGTCTTTCTAAACACACTGCGTGTGCTGGAGTTACAGTCGTCGGGGCACTCGTCTTCCGGGGCAGTGGACGGGGCAAATATCGAGGAAATTCTCTTTCTCATGCTCGAATTGCGCTTGTAGTACAATTCCGCATGCAGATCGTTGGAGTCGAGCCGGCCCGTGGAAACCGTCGAGTGGATGTTGGATCTCTGTTCCCATGGCTCTTCTACAACCACCGGCATCGACGGTGGTTTGCTAAACAATTTAGGTGGGCGCGGGAATCCCATAATGTGCTAGATAGTCGTCACTATGGTGAAACAATATGGGAACTACGTCCTTTTAATACTTTTGATGCACAGTTTATTATAAAAATCACAGATTCCGTTTAATTACGTCTAGAGAATCATCCGATTTATTGTACCCTTTTTGCAGACTCAGTTTCAACCTGTATTTTTTGTAGTCTTACATCTTTTCTCTTTCTTACATCTTCTCTCTTTTCTCTTTCTTAAATCTCTTACATCTTCTCATCTCTTACATCTCTTACATCTCTTACATCTACTGTTTCTAGTGTCGCTTCTACGTTCCCAATAGTTTCAGGCATCCGCCTTCACGGTTAAAGGTTCTCTCAAGGGGCTCGTATTTTTAGAGTATCGTGTGCTCCAGTGCAATGTTCCAATCCGCCTTGAAAATTCCCATATCTGGAAGCGCATCTGCAAGGATCAGGGTTGACAGGACATTGCAAGGACCCTCCCTATTGCGCACCACTCCCGTCAATTGGTCCCCATTGGTCTCATTGGTGCTTGTCTGTGTTTACCTATTCTTGTCTGTGTGACGCTTGTCTGTGTAATACTGTGCGCTCTCTTTAGCGCTCCCCTTACATTAGCCATGACGTAATCACAATAGCTACTTTTGTGTTGGGGAAATTTTCTCCGTCAATTAATTTTTTACCAGCCTGGTCATGGCCGAGCCTTCACTCTTGTCTAAATACAAGGGACTTTCCTCGAAAATGCACATTGACTTTTTGTGCATGATGGTCATTGGTGTTAAGCGAGCTGTGAAACAGAATAATGACCGAGGATGGGATGACGTAGTATCGTTTAACGATCGTTATGAACTGTAATCAAGGTGAGGGAAGTGATAAGTGAGGAGTGAAATAAGAAACAAGAAATGAGTGCGTAGGAAATAAGAAATGAAGTGAGAAGGGAAATAAGAAATGAAGTGAGAAGTGACAAATGAGTGACAAATGAAAAATAGTAGAAAAATAGTAGAAAAAATGAGGATGGCAATCAATTATCATTTTCACAATCATTATCAATCATCACAATTATCACAATCGATTGTCAAAATATTAATCGACTGGATATGACGGACCACAAACGAGGGGACGGGAGGGGTGGATAATAGATAAACGACAATCATGTGTCTTTAGGGCTGTGTACGTTCAAAAAATATTCCACTTTTTCGCTCTAGATGTAATTCTCCACAAATTTGCAGCAATACTTGACAGAAAAATTAATGCTGGTTTTGTTTTGGTATGTTTTTTGTTGGCTTTGTTGAGTAGCCTGATGATCTACAGGGTTCATAGTATCAATTACAAATACTTTATCAAACAATGCTCTAAAGTTCCGATAACCTTCAAACAATAGTCCAACAAAAGAGTAAGATAGAGAAGATATAGAAAAGAAAAGGGGAGGGTGTAAAGAGGATAGTGAAGAGAAGATGACAAGAAAAGGGAAAGAGTCAAGAAAAGAGAAAGACGAAAGAGAAAGACGAAAGAGGGAAAAAGTAGTCTTTCCTTCTCGTACCTTCCTGCACACACTGGAAGTGTCTCGAACATCACGTGACTACGTGCACCTGACGTTCGAGCATGTTCCTGGGTGTTCCAGAAGAATGGCTGCGAAAAAAACGGCCTATAAATCGAGTTCAATCCCAATGAAATAATAGTCAGTTTAAAAGTTTCAAACAAACAAGTACAAACAAGTACAAACAAACAAGTAACAACAAGTACACACAACATGATAGACTACCACCAGCCATTTGCACAGAACATTTTCTTGAACAATGTTTTTGGAGCCGATCCATACCAGTACCAAAGAGAGAGGTACAGAAAGCAAAGAGAGTACGAGGAGGAACTTGAAAGGAGGCGGTTTCAGGAGGAACTTGAGCGCCGCAGGTACCAGGAAGAGCTCCAGCGTCGTCAATACCAAAGAGAACTTGAGCGCAGGGAGTACCTCAAAGAACTTGAGCGGAGGAAGTACCAGAAGGAGTTGGAGTGCAACTACAATAACTATAACTACAACAACTGCAATAACTACGTAAAAGACGAAGTCTCTGTTGATACAGCTGAAAACCAAGATGCATTTCAAATACAACTCTTTAAACGCAGAGGATCTTTTGCAAGCTATGAAGTGAAAGCCATCAAGAAACAAGGAAAAGTATATGTGAAGATTCAGTCTTCGGACGATGAATTTTCTCGGGTTTTCGAGGTGAATACAGACGTTGTGGATGTGTCCAAGATCAGCTGGAAGCACTTTAAGAGAGAAAACGCATTGATAATTAATATACCAAAGTGGTGGAGAGAGAGATCGGAGAGGAGTGAGAGGAGAAAGGAGGAGAAAAGGAATGAAGAAAGACTTAAAGAGGAAAAAAGGAATGAAGAGAGACTTAGAGAACAGAGACTTAGAGAAGAAAAAATTAAAGAGGAAAGGAGGAAAGCTGAAAAGAGAGAAGCAAAGGTGAATAAAGTGAAGACGAAGAAGCGCACCAAGAAGGAATTTGAGGTGATGTCGCCGGCTGTGAAAGTGCACAGGAAACCATCTATTGAGGATGTGGAAGATGAAGAGTTTATATTGTGGAGAAAGCAGATGGCATCTCCTATTCCAAGGTCAATAATAGAGTAGATAGATAATGAAGCATTTATTTGAGCGAAGCGAAATTGTAACAAATCATCGTTTGATGAAGCGTAGAGTAACAATTGCGAAATAGCAATTGAGCGAAGTAACAAATGAGGAAGCTCAATTGTTACTCTGATAAAGTGTAGAAGTAAAACAGGGAGAATGAAAAAAAGTGAATGAAGATAAAAGGGAAGTGGTGGAGGTAGAATAGTAATAGAAGAGGAAGAAAAGGTGAAGAGAAAAAGATGAGAAGAGTTAAGATAGAGAGAAATTTGGGCAGGCAACTTGAATCAATTTTTCTATTCATATCAATCAATCTTCTTATATCAATTTTCTCATATCAATCTTCTCATATCAATCTTCTCATATCAATTTTCTCATGTCAATCTTTTCATATCAATTTTCTTCATTTTCTTATATCTTTTATATCAATTTTCACTAATTTCGGATAAGCGCAGATTTTGCTGCGCTCAATCTGCTCGCTCAATCTGCTCATCTGACACAAAAAAACCGGTGGCAATCTTAGATTTGCGCAACCATTTCATGATTTCATTATCCATTTGATATTGTCTCATGACCAACTCCAACTACCTGTCTGATGAAGGTGGTGGCTTCATCCTAGATGATCCCAACTACAAAACTAGAAAGACCCGCTCCAAAAAAGTGAGCTACAAAGAAGACTCCGATGATGAGCCCACCGAACCCACTACCAAACCCACAATCACCCCTAAACAGATAAATGCCAGGTCTAGAAAGAGAAGGAAGAAGAACGATGAGGATTACGAGGTGAAAGATGATGATGACGAGTCCGATCACGATTTTGTTGGGTCTTCTACTCAACCCATCAGTTTATCTGATACTGATGATGAGAGTTTGGCAAGTAGAGCTCGAAGGAGGGTGGAAGTAACAGAGGAGGGAGCAGGGGAAGGGGCAGGGGAGGTGGCAAACGGTAATGAGGGAGCAGAGATTGAGAGTGAGAATACAGAGAATGGCACAAGCAAGAAGGGAAAAGGAAAGGGAAAAGCCAAAGCCAAAGCCAAACCTCGTAAGAAGAAAGAACCCAAGGTAAAGGTTCCTTACTTTACACGTACCACCAATAAACTTTATGAGCATCATCCCCACTTGAAAGAGGTGTTTCCGTACCTTGAATCCATACCCCCTATCAAGGTGGAAAGGGCAGAGCACCCACCTGGAATGACCATACGGCTCCTTCCCTTCCAGCTCGAAGGTCTCAACTGGTTGAAGAAACAAGAGGATGGGGAGTTCCAAGGTGGTATCTTGGCCGACGAGATGGGAATGGGTAAGACTATTCAAACCATTGGATTGTTCATGAACGACTTGGGTAAACGCCCCAATCTTGTGGTGGGGCCTACGGTGGCGTTGATGCAGTGGAAGAATGAAATTGAAAAACACACGGAACAGGGAAAACTCAGCGTTCTTTTGTTCCACGGTGCCAATCGTGCGAGTAGTGTGGAGGAGTTGGAAAAGTACGATGTCATATTGACATCGTACTCGGTTTTGGAATCGGTGTACCGTAAGGAAAACTATGGATTCAAAAGAAAAGGAGGGTTGGTGAAGGAAAAGTCGCCACTCCATGCGTTACAATTTTATCGGGTCATTTTGGATGAGGCCCATAACATCAAGGACAGGACTTCGGGAACTGCCAAGGCTGCAAATAACTTGAGGACCCACAAGCGATGGTGCTTGACAGGAACACCGCTTCAAAATAGGATTGGAGAGATGTACTCGTTGATCAGGTACATGAAGATTGAGCCGTTTCATTTGTACTTTTGCACAAAGTGCGATTGCCAGAGTCAGGAGTGGAAGTTCTCGGACTGGAGACACTGTGACCAGTGTGGCCACTCCCCCATGCTACACACCAATTTCTTCAACCATTTCATGTTGAAGAATATCCAGAAGCACGGTATAGAGGGCGACGGGCTCACGAGTTTCATGCACATTCGACTTTTGTTGAACAATATCATGCTCCGGAGAACTAAGATTGAGCGTGCGGACGATTTGGGATTGCCACCGAGAATAGTGGAGATCCGCAAAGATAAGTTCAACCCCGAGGAAAAGGACTTGTACACGTCGTTGTACAGTGACTCCAAGCGTAAGTTCAATGATTATGTTGCCGAGGGTGTGGTGCTCAATAACTACGCCAATATCTTTACGCTTATCACTCGTATGCGTCAGTTGGCAGACCACCCAGACTTGGTCTTGAAGAGGGTGGGCACCAATGCTGTTTCCGAAGAGGTGGAGGGGGTGATCATCTGCCAGCTCTGCGACGACGAATCTGAGGAGCCTATCGAGAGCAAGTGTCGCCACAGGTTTTGCAGAATGTGTATCCAGGAGTACGTGGACCTGTTTGGGGGGGACAAGTTGGAGTGTCCTGTGTGCCATATAGGGTTGTCGATTGATTTGGAGCAGCCTGCTTTGGAAGTTGACGAGGAAATCTTTTCAAAGGCATCGATCGTCAACCGTATCACAAGGGGTGCACATGGTGGAGAGTGGCGGTCATCGACCAAGATCGAGGCACTAGTTGAAGAATTGTACAAGCTCCGGTCCGACCGCCACACAATCAAATCGATTGTGTTTTCCCAATTCACGTCCATGTTGGACCTTATAGAATGGAGGTTGAAGAGGGCTGGGTTCCAAACAGTCAAGTTACAGGGATCCATGTCGCCACAGCAGCGTGACAACACCATCAGGCATTTCATGGAAAACACAGAGGTGGAGGTGTTCTTGGTGTCGTTGAAGGCAGGAGGTGTTGCGTTGAACTTGTGTGAGGCGTCGCAGGTGTTCCTTATGGATCCATGGTGGAATCCAAGTGTGGAGTGGCAAAGTATGGACAGAGTCCATAGAATCGGACAAAGGCGACCCATTAGAATCACAAGATTTTGTATCGAGGACAGTATTGAGAGCAAGATTATTGAGTTGCAGGAGAAGAAGGCAAATATGATTCATGCCACGATTAATAGTGATGACGCGGCGGTGAGTCGGTTGACCCCGGATGATTTGCAGTTTTTGTTCATGAATTAGCAAAGCAGATGAGCAGATGAGCGGAGCGAATCTGCGAAAAAACGACTGAACCGATAAGATCGACACATTGAGTGTGAAGACGATTGCTTATAGAGAAAAGGGACTGTAAAACTATAGATAATAATAAGAAACTAAAGAAGTACTAAGGATGAAGGTGTAGCCTACAGTCTAAGTAGACAAAAAAATTTCGTTTTTCACCCTTTTTTGTTCAAAATTGTAGTTAGTGAGTGTCTAGTTTACACAACACCAAGTCACGCTACTTAGATCCTACTACTTGTCACTCTTCTGTATTCTTTCTCATCTCCATTCATCATCATCTCCATTCATTTCTTTATTCATTCTCATCTCCGTTCATTCTCATCTCCATTCATTTCATCTCCATTTATTTTTCATCTCCAATCATTTCTCATCTCCAATCATTTCTTCATTATGTCTCATCTCTATTCTTCTTTTCTTCACTCTTCTTTTCTCCATTCTTCCTTCACCCTGCTCCCATTTTGTACTCTATTATGACATTTGATCTCAAAATGTTCTGTTACTCAATGTGAAGCCCTCTATTACTCACCGTGGGCTGTCAAGTCACGTGCTATGACTCTTATCTATGACTCATCCGGCCCTTCTT
The DNA here is from genome assembly GCA_030558435.1 of Kodamaea kakaduensis. Lineage (NCBI taxonomy): Eukaryota > Fungi > Ascomycota > Pichiomycetes > Serinales > Debaryomycetaceae > Kodamaea > Kodamaea kakaduensis. The sequence continues at coordinate 194,139 of JAJMSN010000019.1, forward strand.
ATATGCCGTACTGAAAAATGCCGGAACAGGCAAGTATTTTTCGGGGTAGCATATATGAAGAAGAATCCCCAATTGGTTGAAGTAAAGTGAACAAAGCATTTGATAGAAGCATTTGATAACAACCATTGTTTTAATATCTATATTTGTTAAACTAAAAACCACCTGCATTTAGTGCTTCACATATTGATTCACTTACCGCATCACTTATTGCTTCACTTATCGTTCAGCGCTTATCAAATTTCACTATGTTCTGGACTAGTTATCTTGACAGCCCAACACTTTCTGTGTTCCCCCACGACTTCCTCAAGCCCGCCAACAACGAATGCAAAGAATCGTCGATCCAGGTCGATGTTTCTGTAGATTTCCTTTATGGGCTCACCACCTTTGCCGCCATAATCTACCGTTTGACTGGAGATGAAGACATTGCCATTTTGACCGACAACAACAAGAGTGAATTCATAATAAGACTCAGCTTGACCCCCACGATGACCTTTAGCGAACTCCAGTCCAAGGTTGCTGAAGAGTTTGAAAAGTGTGCTTCGCATGTAGACTATGCCTCTTTGGAGGAGGTGGCCTTGGCCATCCAAAAAGAAAAAGGTCTCGAAACTCCCCCAGGATTGTTCAGGTTATCGTACCAGCATCTGGGCAGCAATGGCAGCAATGGCTTGAAGACCATCGAAGGTTCAACGAGGGATCTTGCTGTGTTCCACTCTGAAAACAGCTTGGAAATCGTGTACAATGACTTGTTGTACAGACAAGAGAGAATTGCCATTTTCGGGGAGCAATTGAAGGATTTCGCCCTGGTGGACTCCGGGGTAGTCATTACAAAGCCTTCTTTGGTGACTCCTGCCCAATCCGCATTGCCAGACCCAACTATCGACCTTGACTGGGCTGGGTACAGAGGAGCCATCCAGGATATTTTCATGGCCAATGCTGAAAAACACCCAGATAGAACATGTGTGGTTGAAACCAAGTCGTTTATGGACCCTTCCACCAAAACCAGAACCTTTTCCTACAGGCAAATTAACGAGGCATCCAACATTGTGGGTAACTACCTCAAGGAAACCGGTATCAAAAAGGGGGATATTGTGATGATCTACTCTTACAGAGGAGTTGATTTGATGATTGCCGTCATGGGTATATTGAAGGCTGGTGCCACTTTCTCGGTGATTGATCCAGCATACCCTCCTGCCAGACAAAACATTTATCTTTCCGTTGCCAAACCACGTGGTTTGATTATTCTCGAGAAGGCTGGCCAGTTGGATGATCTCGTCAAGAACTATATTAAGGACGAGCTTGATGTGGTTTCCTTCATCCCACGCTTGAGAATCGACGACGACGGCAAGATTTTCGGTGGTGACGATGAAGAAAACACCGTTGCCACGGCCTCTGCAGTCAACAAAATTGCAAGTGCAGTTGGCCACATTGCCCACTCGAGTGGTAATGCTCCAAAGGACATTTTGTCAACCTTTTCCAACAAGCCAACCGGCGTCATTGTGGGACCTGACTCCAACCCAACGCTCTCGTTTACCTCGGGATCTGAGGGTATTCCAAAGGGAGTTCTTGGTCGTCACTACTCCTTAGCATACTACTTCCCCTGGATGGCCAAAAAGTTTGGATTGTCCAGCGAAGACAAGTTCACCATGTTGTCTGGAATTGCCCACGATCCTATTCAAAGAGACATGTTCACACCCTTATTCCTTGGAGCCCAGCTCTTGGTGCCCACCAGCGACGATATTGGAACTCCAGGCAAGTTGGCCGACTGGATGGCGGAGTATGGGGCCACTGTGACACACCTCACTCCGGCCATGGGCCAGCTTTTGAGTGCTCAGGCCGTGACTCCAATCCCCACCCTTCACCACGCATTCTTTGTGGGGGATATCCTCACCAAGAGAGACTGTTTGAGGTTGCAATCCTTGGCTGAAAATGTCTACATTGTCAACATGTACGGTACCACCGAGACCCAGAGATCGGTGTCATACTTTGAAATCAAGTCTCGTGCTGCTGACCCCAACTATCTTAGGGCATTGAAGGACGTGATGCCTGCCGGTACAGGTATGTACAATGTGCAGTTGTTGGTTGTTAACCGTAACGACCGCACCCAGACCTGTGGTGTGGGTGAAGTTGGTGAAATTTACGTGCGTGCTGCTGGATTGGCTGAGGGATACCGTGGTCTCCCTGACCTCAATGCCGAAAAGTTTGTGACCAACTGGTTTGTTGACCAAAACAAGTGGGCTGTTGAGGACGCAGAGAGGGCCACTCTCGACCAGGAGTGGAGAACACACGGCTGGTTGGGACCTCGTGATAGACTCTACAGAACCGGTGACTTGGGACGTTACATGCCCGATGGAAACGTTGAGTGCTGTGGCCGTGCTGATGACCAGGTCAAGATTAGAGGGTTCAGAATTGAGTTGGGAGAGATTGACACCCACATGTCCCAGCACCCTGGTGTTCGTGAGAACATCACCTTGGTGAGAAAGGATGCGAATGGAGAGCCCACATTGATCTCGTTTATTGTTCCAAAAGAGTCGTTGTTTGAGCAACTGGATGATCCTGTTGTCTCTGCCCTCATCAACTATGCTCCATTGATCAAAGATATCAGGGCATTCTTGAAGAAGAGACTTGCGTCCTATGCCATTCCAACCATCATTTTGCCCATGCAAAAGCTTCCATTGAACCCTAACGGTAAGGTTGACAAGCCCAAGTTGCCATTCCCAACTCCCGAGCAGTTGGCCAAGGTTTCCGAGAGCACCTCCGACGAAGAGTCATTGAGCCCCATTGAAGCCCAGATCCGCGACTTGTGGTTGGATGTGTTGCCCAACAAACCCGCAATCTCGAAAACAGACTCCTTCTTTGACTTGGGTGGCCACTCGATTCTCGGAACCCGCATGATTTTCGAGTTGAGAAAGAAGTTGGGTGTGGACGTGCCTTTGGGTGCGATTTTCAAGCACCCAACCTTGGAGGGATTTGCCAAGGAGGTTGAAAAGAAGGAGACCACTGAAGCCCCACAAGCCGGAGTGTCATACTTTGAAGACGCCAAAGAATTGGCCAGCAGTCTTCCAAAATACCCCACATTATCTAGACTTGGGTCCGAGGTCAATGTGTTTGTTACTGGTGTGACCGGGTTCCTTGGTGCCTTCTTGTTGAGGGACATTTTCAGCTCCAAGCACGGCAACTTCAATGTGTTTGCACACGTTCGTGCATCCTCCAAGGAAGCAGGACTCGAGCGTATCCGCCAAGCTGGTATTGCGTACGGAATCTGGGACGATTCGTGGGCTGACAAGATCCACGTTGTCTTGGGTGATTTGTCCAAGGACAAGTTTGGGTTGTCGTCCCAAGACTGGGAAGCCTTGGCCAACACTGTGGATGTTATCATTCACAATGGTGCTTTGGTTCATTGGGTGTACCCATACTCCAAGTTGAGGGATGCCAATGTCATTGGAACCATCAATGTGATGAACCTCTGTGCATCGGGCAAGCCCAAGTACTTTTCGTTCGTGTCGTCCACCTCTGCGATCGACACTCCTCACTACTTTGAGCTTTCCGACAAGTTGGTTGCCCAAGGCAAGGCTGGAATTCCAGAATCCGACGATTTGATGGGGTCTGCCACTGGGTTGGGCACTGGGTACGGTCAGTCGAAATGGGCTGCTGAGTACATTATCAGACAAGCTGGAGAACGGGGATTACGCGGATGTATCACCAGACCAGGTTACGTTACTGGATTTTCGAAGAACGGTGCCTCCAACACTGATGATTTCCTTTTGCGTATGATCAAGGGCAGTATTGAAGTTGGTGCGTTCCCCGACATTGAGAACTCGGTCAACATGGTTCCAGTAGACCATGTTGCGAGAGTTGTGGTTGCAACTGCTTTGAACCCACAAGAGGGGTACACTGTTGCGCAAGTGACTGGGCACCCAAGAATCAAGTTTAACGAGTTTTTGGACGTGGCCAAGTTTGGATACGATGTCAAGTGTGTGGGATACGGCCAATGGAAGAAGGTTTTGGAGGAGCGTGTGACTTCGGGAAGCGACTCGGCATTGTTCCCATTGTTGCACTATGTGTTGGACAACTTGCCTGAAGATACCAAGGCACCAGAATTGGACGACTCGAACGCGGCCAGAGCATTGAGAGAGGATGTCAAGAGGACCGGCGTGGATGTGAGTGCAGGAAAGGGTGTGGATGTGGAGCAGTTGGCTATTTACGTGGCGTACTTGGTCAAGACTGGGTTCTTGGGAGCGCCAAAGGGAGGAAAGTTGCCTGATGTGGAGATTAGCAAGGAGACTTTGGAGATGATTGAGAGGGGTGTTAGTGGGAGATCGTCGGCGAATAAGTAAAGCAGAACAAGTGAGCGAAGCGAACTTGTGATGTTTGATCGATGCTGATGCCAGTTAGCTGATAACCTTTTTGGCTACAACTTCTCTGGTCTCATTAGTCTCAAATTATTTACGAGTTCATAGATTATAGAAGTATGACGTTATAGAAATGATTCATTATTAAGAGTACGAAAAAGAGTATTAAGAGAGTATTAAGAAAGTTATTACGAGAGTTGAACTCAAACAGACAATTGCTGCGAAAAATGATTGAAGCCCGTCCACGTTTTGCTTGGCATTTGACACCACAACTTTTAATTAGAGTTTCACATGACATCTCAATTGTTCTGATTACTGAGTCAGCGTGCCCAGTATGCATACTTTGATTGCATTGTATTTGTTATCCCTACTATCCCTATGCTATTAATTTGCTACGCACTTGCTATTACTTGCTATTCAATTGCTACCCATTTGCTTTCAAACAACTCAACTGGCCTTGCTTGATCAATACAACATCCCTTTCTATCTTTTGTATCCTCTATCTTCAATCCTTTTCTGATTTCAGGCCCCATTTTCCCTGTATCAATTCATTTTTTCTGTTGTCTGTGCAACAATTAATGCTATTCAATGGAGGATCAGCCCCGGAACAATGGGCATGGACCAGGCCCTCGGTCTGAATTTATAGTTCCGGAGATCCTCATAGAAACTCCCAGTGTCAAAGAGGTCCCGATATTCCCACCTGAGCTGGAGCCTGAACCATCAGACAGAGTACCAAGACAAGTTAGAGAACCACGAGAACAACTAGAATCACTCTCAAAGGAACCAGAAGAACTTAGAGAACCAAGAGAACCAAGAGAACCAAAACCAAAACCAAAAGACGAGTCAGAAGAAGCAGTAATTGACTCTCCAGAAACTGACTACATTCATCTGTTTGTTTTAGATGCCAGTTCAATCAAGAGGAGGTATGATAAGCTGAACAAAGCCAAAAAAGAGGATAGAGAACTCGATAAGGATACAGAAAAGGAAAGATTCGAGAGGGAACTAAAGGAGAGACTCGACAAAGAAAGGTTTGACAAGGAAAGATTTGACAAAGAAAGATTTGATAAGGATAGATTTGACAAGGAAAGGGACAAAGAAAGGTTTGAGAAGGAAAGACCTGAGAAACACCACTTTGATAGGAGTCAACTCTTTGAAGCGTTTACACCAGCACTCCTTCCTAGTAAAAGTGACTCCATAGTTCCCACCGTTAATACCCTTAAAGAAGACATTACCATGTCTCGGAACTCTTCCGGAACCAACCTTTTGGTTCATGGACTTCCCTCTAATAACATTTTCATGAGAAAGCGGACCCTGAGCAATGACTCACCCTTCCCCAAGACCCCAGTGAGGGGCGCATCAGCCAGTGCGGGTCACCCCAGTGTCCAGGCCCAAAAGCGGAGCATGCTCACGTCGCCCATCAAGTTATTCCCATCGTCGCAGGTGACGTCTCCAGTCCACGAGTTGACGTCTCCACTTCAACGAAGTAATTCGAGTAGTCAAGTCCCAACCCACGTGTTGCTGAACGGAGTCAATATGTATGGAATGAATGGATCCAATGGAGGACTTTCATCGTCCAACCCACTCTATACGCTTCACCTGCACTTGACATCTCCACAGCGGAGTTCCAATCCCTCGCTTCCGTCCACTGCAATCAACTCCAACTCCGGTAGTAGTGTGAATCTCAGTGGGAAGGTGGATAACAAGCGGTTAGTGGACCAGTTCTTTTCCACATTGAACGACACACCCAAACCGGAGTACACAACCCCACAAGTGGAGCAAAAGGGTTTTCGGTTTGAAAGCGAGGACGAGGAAGAGGAGGTGGTACGTGGGGAAATGACGGAGGAGGAGTTCAATTATGTGGTTGACAAAGGGGGGTTTTGTTTCAAGGAGACGATCGAGGACGACGATGAATTGATCAACTATGCGTTGAATATCGATACAATTAGCGAAAGAGAAGATGCGGAGGTGTTGAAGACCGCGATGGAGTCGTTGAGTTCCAAGCACAAGGAGATTCCGCACGAGCACGATATGAGGTCGTTGATGGAACTCGATGGATTATCGAGGTTTTTGGAGGAGATGAAGAGACAGACGGTGGAGTTGCAAAAGACATTGACAGAAAAGCGAGAGGTGATCAAGCTGAAGTATAGAGATGAAATTAATGAGAAAGTGGGTCGACTCAATGAGTTGTTGAAGGAGTTGAATGTACATGAGATGAGATTGAACCAGACCAAGGTGAATATCTCCAAGGACAAGAGCATGATGTCGAGTGAAATCATTGAAAAGTTGGAGTTGTTGGAGTATATTGATGGCAAGTTCCAGGAACATAGTCGGAAGGTGAAGAATAGGAGGTTTAAGCAGGTGAATGTGGCGTTGGCGGTTGGGGTGGTGGTGGTGAGTATTTATTTTGCGATGAGATAACTCAACAACGAGCAACAACGAGCGAAGCGAGTTGTTGCGAGTGACCATCACTAGTGAATCAACAGCGAGCGAAGCGAGTTGTTGGAAGTGACCATGAACAAGTGAACCAACGATCGAAGAGAGTTGTTGAGAGTGACTATCAACAAGTAATCCAGCAACGAACGTACCACAACGAGCGAATAATAATGTGAACCAAACGAGCGAACAACGAGTGAACGATGAGTGAACCAACAACTCACTTTGCTCGTTGTTGGTGAATAAAAGGAAAGACAATTACAAGGGCAAAAGGAATAGTCAAGCTAATGGAGACTGATGATAAAAGCTAATGACCCTATGGCGAAAAAGAAGTGTTATGGACAATAAAAATGAACAATGAGAAAATGGTCTCCACATGTTATGAGCAATGAAGACATACCCCTAAATCAGTGGAATGTTCATATGAAGGATAAGACAATGCACAGCATTGAAGGAAAATTAGGCATTTTAGACTCAGGATAATTGGAAAAAAGGGTGCAAATGCACCATGAATGCATCGGTCTACAGGAATGATCATTATAGAATAATCAAAAAAATGTAGCAAAGTTTAATGTAGATTGGCTAAGAAATAAAGGAATGACTTGACTTTTCCGTGATTATCACAAATACGCTAATTGTTGCCTTATAGTAAATTACTCCCAGTACATGTAAATTAGTACAGTCCAGTAAATTACTCCCAGTACAGTCCAGTAAATTAGTCCAGTAAATTACTCCCAGTACAGTCCAGTACATTAGTCATGCCCCAACTCCTAGACATTTTTTTCGATACCTTCTACTGTCTACCTTCCGCCTTCTTTACTACCTTTACTGCCTGGACCATCAGTTGCATTTCCTAATTTGGATCACTTGTAATCTTCAACCCACCAGATCGTGAGATCTGTTGGCAACAGGGTTACCCGATTTGGCCATTTTTAGGAATGAGTGCTTTGTTGATTCTGTTTCGCTTTGTTTCACTTGCTGTTGTGTGATCCTCGGTATGTGGCGGTCACAAAGACAACACAGGCCCTCGGAACTCCGAGGATCATGAGATAAAGCAAGGCTAAACCTTGACAGATCGACCCCTGGAAAAGGGCGAAAGAGTACGGGTGAATGCGAAATAGTGCGAAAGGTGAGAAATAGTGCGAAATTTACCACTCACTCCACTCCACAATCCAACTCCACTTTTCACAACCACACATTTTAACCACAACTCATTTTAACCACAACTCATTTTCACATCTACTATCTTCTTCCACCTCTCGACTTCTTTCACATCTACGTAATATTCTTCCACTTCTTCCATCTTCCACATCTACTACGTATCTTCCTCCACTCCACTACGTAATCTTCATCTTCCACTCTACTAATCTTCCACTCTAATAGTCTTCCTCCACACTTCTCCACTCTAAATTGGAGTAAGATTTAAATCACAAGGCCAACAAGATAGTGTTTATAATTAAAAGCCGCAATGCTGGCGCAATGCTGGCGCTATTGTGCTAATGCCCGCAATTGCTTGCACAAGCAATTGGAACCAGAAGCTGGAAAGGCTGACATGTTTGGAAATACGGTGAAATACGAAACAGGTGATGTCATTTTTCGTCCTTTCGATGACGCTTTTAGCCTCGTTAAACCCGTTTTTTTAATGATAATACTTCATTCGTTCACCCTATCACCCATCACTCGAGAGCGAAGCGATCGAGTGAGTGAGGAGTGTGATTGGTGCTAGTTACTTCGGAGATAGTAAGTGCCAGTGCTAATAAGTAAGTTTAATGATAGTGTAAGTAAGTAGTAGTAAGTAGTGCTAGTACTAGAAGTAGTGATAGAAGTGGTAACAGAAATAGTGCTAGTAAGTTGCTAGTACTGGAATGTGCACGTCTCTAATACTGTATATTACCATTTCAGTTATATGTAATCGGTATCCTTACTTATTCTCCACTCTTCACATTCACATTCCCTTTTTCTTATCACAACGGTCATTTCAACGCTCAGGGTTTAGTTTCTTTTTTTTTTTCCTTCTTTCTTTTTTTCTTCATCTCCTGGATTTTTTTTACCCAAGCACCAAGCTCTTCTTATGTTTAGATAGCCTGGGAATGAACCATTAGACACAAGACACAGAACGACAAGAACAGACCAAGAATAGACGAAAAGAACAGACGAGAACATACGAGAACAAGGACAGAAGACGACAAAATGACCGAAATCTTCACTCTCAGCTCTAAAACAATCGATATTAGTGCGCTCGAGCACGATTTGCATACACACTTTGACTCGTTTGGCGACTTGGTGGGCTCGTTGTTCACGCGCGGCAACAACGAGGCCGATATAACACATCCAATCATTGTGGTGGTGGAGAATGATGGCAGGGATACCAACAATGCCGATACCGTCAAGAAAAAAGCCAACGTTGATAAAGTTGCATCTGCGAAAGGTTTCAAAGCTACTGCAGGAGCCGACATCAAAGGTGTAACCGAAGCAGCCAAAGCAGCCGATATCAAAGGCGCAACCGATTCCACCAAAGGTGTAACCGGTACTATCAATACGGTGTCGAAACACCTCGAGGGTTTGCAGACAGAACCAAGGAGAAAGCTCGACGAGCTTTCGTTTGACGACAAATCACTCCTTCTCCGCTACTTTTTCAGCCAGTTAAACGTGATTGTAGTGGAACAACAACAGCTCGTGCCCTCCTTGGTTGCGCGACTCAATAGTGCGTCGCGCAAAATCACAGACCTCATTGCAAATAGATTATCGCGTGTCGAGGTGTGGACAGGCACCTCGTGCGATAACTTGTTTGATTCCTTTGCTCGAATGGAGCCGCTTCTACACGCAATCCCAACCATGTCCCACCTCCTCAGCAGCAGTACAAACAAGTCCACTAGCACAACCGAACACTTGATCGAGCTCAAGGACTTGATAATGCAGGAGATTGATTTCCAATCCCTTTTAAGCAAAAACTCGCCTGATCATCTCGCGAGACTCGGCCACCTTGTGGGGCACTGGGCTTTTCCAGCTCATGAGTTGTCGAATGACGACTTGGTGTACTGTGTGTACTTGATGATCCAGTACGCATTGGACCAGACCTCGGGGGACTTTCACATTCCCTCGTCCAACGAGTTGTTGGGGCTCGTGTTCATGGTGAGAGACACCTACAAGAGCGGCAACCCGTTCCACAATTTTAGACACGCGGTGGACGTGTTGCATGCCTTGTTCCACTTTTTGATCAAGTTGGGCTGTTTGCCCAAGTTTGTGCAGTTGGAGGACGATACTAATGCCGACGAGCTCAAGTACTTGAGGAAGCCGGCAAGTATAAAGGAAGTCAAGTTGAGGGCGAGGGAGGAAACTAGGAAGGAAACTAGGGAAGATGTTCCCACCCCACTCACGTCTCTCCAGACATTGGGGCTTCTCATTGCCGCACTTGGGCACGATGTGGGTCACCCGGGTGTGACGAATGCCTTTATGGTGAAACACAATGCGCCGACCTCGGTGGTGTACAACGAGCGGTCAGTGTTGGAGCTGTACCACACGTCGGTGTTCATCAACAAGATTCTCGAGGTGAATTGGCCGTCGCTATTGGTGGTAACGGCGGGCAAGATCCAGCTCAAGGACTTGATCATCACCAGCATTTTGGCCACAGACATGGCGGAGCATTTCGAGTACTTGAACAGGTTGAGTATCATGAACAAGTACAGCGACCCGGCGGCCAAGGTGAAGCTCTTGTCGCTGCTCCTCATAAAGTGTGCAGACATTTCCAACGTGAGCAGACCGCTCAGGGTACTGTCGCAATGGGCCATGGTGTTGGCACGGGAGTTTGACGAGGTGAGCATGGTGGAGGAACGCATATCACTGAGTACCAAAAAGAGCCACCCGTTGCACTACGGGCCGGTGCCGCAGTCGTTGGAGGGCGTGTTGGAGGTGAACCCCACGATCCACAAGGGCCAAATCTTTTTCATAAATACGTTTGCAGAGAAGTTGTTTGCAAACGTGGCGGAATTGTTGCCGGACTTGCTGTTTACCTGTGATATTATACAACAGAACAAGGAGTTTTGGTTGGGGAGAGATAAGTAGAGAGAAGAAGAGAAGGGAAGAGTAGTTGAAGATGAGATACAAGAGGACAGAAGAGAAGAGGAGAAAGAAGACGAGAGAAGAAAGAAGAAGAGAAGAAGAGAAGACAGAAGAGAAGAGAACATCTTTTCCTTCTCGCTTGTTTGTGTTAGACAAAAGACAATCGCTCATTGTGGTATAGATATAGAGAGTGCGAGGTACGGCTGGGAGAATTGCATTTTATTTCGCTATGTAAAATTACGGATTGCATATTACAGAAAAGAGCATAGATGAGCAAGCGAATCTATGCGAAGTAGAGTGTAAGAGTATTAGTGAGAAAAGAAAGAGGAGATAGAAGATATTGAAGATATAAGATAGAGAATGGAAGATAGAGAATGGAAGATAGAAAATGAAGATGGAAGATAGAAAATGAAGATGGAAGAGAAAATGAAGATGGAAGAGAAAATGAGAAAGAAGATGAAGAACGAAGATGAAGAATGAAGACGAATTTGAGAAAGTAAAGAGGACATCAAGAAAGATGAGCAAAGTTGTCAATTTTTGCAATTGTTAACCCTTGAACAGCCTTATTGTCTACCCACTCACTCACTCGCTTCGCTCGCTCGTTCGCTCGTTCGCTCGTTCGTAACGAACACCTCGAGTTCGTAACCTGCTTCACTCACCAATCCACTGATGGCATCCAGAAAAAAGCAATTCGCATGGCTAAACACAAAGTGTATTAGCCAGCAACAATCTACGGATGCATGGGAGGGCGTTAACAGGCACAAAAAATAACAGTGTCCTGGCCTCCCTGGTATAAGAGCGACGATCTCATCATTGAATTGTGAAACATGACTAAACTTTTGACAGCTTTTGCTGCGCAAGTGGGCCTCGCTAAATCAGCCGCGATGAGCCAAATGAGATCGAAGTAGAGCAAAAGAATAAAACAAAGAATAGAACAAAGAATAAATGAACAAATGACATTTTTGCAATGGTTTCTTTTTCTATTACCTCATCCCATCGATCTGACTAATGGTACTGGTATTAGATAGTAGATAGTAGATAGTAGATAGTAGATAGTAGTAGACAGTCATACTACTAGTAGATGCTAGTATTTACTAGTAGATACTACTACATACTAAGAAAAAGTAAAAAGTAGACACTACTAAATAGATGCCAAATTGAATAATAGCTCTTGAGTACCACCACTACCTCAACATACTCTTCTTCCTTCACTGTGGTCCTGCACACACGCCGAAAAATTCTCATCGCAAATTTCAACGACATAGATCGAAAAAAAAATCACATCTCACTGGTTCTCCAGACTATCCCCATCATGGATAGACCTATCGTTTTATCACCTCCTCCCTTGGAACTGCAGCAGATCTACCAGTATCCCTACCAAGGGTACCAGAACGGTCAAGCTCCCGCCCAAGGTCCAGGTCAAGGTCAAGGACAGCTGGGCGCTGCTGGTCAAAACCAAGTTGGTTCTTCGGTCAATCAACCCCAGCCTGTTGCTCCCCAAGCCCATGCCAATGTCGGTCAATCTGGCGCACAGCCAGGGGCCAATGTTCCTGCCCAATCGCAGCTTCCCTCCGGTTTCATGAACCAGTTTGGTCAATTCAACCTCGGGTACGGCCACTCTGAAAGACAGCAGAGTGTTGGGTACAATCTCCAGCACGAGTTTGAGACGTTGACGGCGGACTTGGACCTTGACTTGAACAAGAAGAACCAAGGGTTCAAGGAACAGTTTAACGAACAGTTTAACGAGCCCTTTGAAAAGCCCATCACCCCCTCGCTCCTTGCTCCCTCGGCCTCCAAGTACAGCAGCTTTGCCACGGACCTCCTTGGGTCTGCGTCCAACCCCAACGGGATGTCGTTGCTCAAGGACCACACCATTTCCCCAATGCCCGAGACAAATAGTCTTGCCTCGTTGCTTGGGAAAAAGACCTTTCTTCCCCCCCTTCTGGCCACGCCTAGTCGCCCACAGCTGGTGAACGACTTCTCCAACTTTTTCCGCGAGGACAAGTACCAGGAGCCCAAGTTTGCGCTGGACATGGTCAACTTCTGTAGCTGGATCGAGAACCTCAGTCCCCAGGAAACAATCACCATGATTGAGTACCTCTGCAGCAATCTCCCGTTGGACATTTTGCTCACCTTCAAGTCCAAGTTGGACGGGCACCTCACGCAGCCCAAGCAGCAGCAGCCACTTTATGGAATGGCACCGTACACGTACTCGCAGCCAGACTTGTATGGCGACATGAAGAGGGAGATGTACGATGACAAGAAACCGCAGTTGCACCAGCCCAAACCAAAGACAAACTTTAAGAACAACCTGTACTTGTTTGACCCAAAGAGACCGAAAAGCGCAGAGCCAAGCTTGAAGCTTCCGGTGGGAATGCAGCATAGTCAGAGCCAGGGTCCCATGACCACAAGTCAAAGTCAAATTAGTCAAGGGCAACAAGTACAAGGGCAAGTACAAGGACAAGGACAAGGCCAGGGACAAAACCAAGGACAAAACCAAGGACAAAGTCAAGGACAAGTACAACAAAACCAAGGACAAAACCAAGGACAACAAGGACAAGGCCTGGTCAACCAGGGTATGCAGCTTCCAAACGATAGAAAATCCCCCACCTCGCATCTCTTTGAGAAGACCAACTTTCTCCAGTTGGCCGCCAACAACCAGCCGTACTACCAGGGCGAGTCAATGGACTTGACTGCCCACACTGCGCTCAAGTTGGGGGCGTTGGCCACCATCAACTCGCGCGTTGCGCTTGACTCCAATAGGAAGCATCCCCACAATAGACTTGCTGGGTACGATGAGATCAACCGGGCCGGCAACTCGAGCCTGGTCCCGCTCCCTAGAAACAGTGCGCTCAAGAGCCCGCCGGGGTCGCTGCAATTGAAGTACAAGAAGTTGAGTGGGTCGCCGGAGGCTGCCAAGCACGATGTGTTGAGCAGTCTCCAGTCGAGTAACTCGAGCAACACGTCGCTCTCGTCAAATTCGTCGATGCCAGCAGATGTGAGCAACATTGAGTTGTTGAACAACATTCCAGCGTGGTTGAAGTTGTTGAGGTTGCACAAGTACACCGAGTGCTTGAAGGATATTCCATGGAGAGACTTGGTGGAGTTGAATAATGAGGAGTTGGAGCAGAGGGGAGTGATTGCGTTGGGGGCAAGGAGGAAGTTGTTGAAGGCTTTTCAGGTGGTGAAGAAGGCGAGAGAAGAGTAACGAGCACACAACGAGCCAACGAGCACACGACGAGCGAAGCGAGTTGTGTCTCGTTGATGCGAGTTGTGATGTGAGTTGCGATGATCAACAGCTGTCAAGCTTTATTTTGAATTTGTCAAGCTTCACTATGAAATCTTGCGAGTAACTCATTGTGACGCCAGTTGGATGCTGTTGAATCAAAAGAGCAACTTCGCCGTTGAATCTTTCAATGTCACCTCCACGTCTGATTGCCTCCTAGCCTCCCAAAAACCAGCCTTTCCGGGTGAACATTGTTTGCCAGTTTGCTTTTGAGCATTGCGATTAATAATCTACGCATCGCTCGATATCCTCAGCTGAGCATGAGGATCTTGTTATATATTACGATACGATCGACGATCTATAGAGCGGTTATTTGATATAATCGATGAATAAGAGCGAAACAACGAGCGAAGCGAGTTGTTGAGTGATATAAGAACAACGAGCGAAGCGAGTTGTTGTGTAGAAAGCGAAACAACGAGCAAAGCGAGTTGTTGAGTGTAGAACAAATGAGTAAATGCACAAACGACTCAAACAACGAGCGGAGCGAGTTGTGTGATAAGTGTAGACGAGCAAGCAAAAGAACGGCCCAAAGAACGGCCCAAAGAACGACCCAAAGAACGACCCAAAGAACGACCCAAACAGAATAAAACAACTCGCTTCGCTCGTTGTTGTGTGATAAGTGTAGAGCAACGGCGAAACAACAAAACAATGAGCTAAGCGAGTTGTTCAATGAGAACAACAGAGGCTTTGTAGTTTTCACCACTACTTGAAAGTAAACCATGCACACTTTCTTACATTTTAGCTTTCGAAGATCTCGCTTCACTAGCTCTTCACTACACTTCTTCCGAGGAACTCGCTCTTAACTACACTTCGAAGAACTCGCTTCGCTCTTTCTTCGCTCGCTCTTCGCTCGTTCTTCTACACTACTATGCTTGAATATTATTAGAGCGACCTAAACCTATTCCCTATACCTAGCGAGAAATCGTTCCTTGCCTCTTCCTAATTGTCATAAACAATTACCAATTATCAAAACATTTCTCGCCATGTCACTTCCATTTCAAACACCTCACAAGTTGAAAGTTTACTTGAGATTCACATAAACTTCTTAGTTTACTTGAAGCTCACAAACTTCACAAGTTCACTTCACGTCTTCCATTTCAAACAACTTCCTCACTCACTTTCACTCACTTTCCAACTTCTCATTTGCGATGAATAAGCAGCAGTTTTGAATAAAAAATTGAGCAACAATTTTGAACATATAATTTGAACAAACAACTGAACAACCAATTTTGAGCAAACAATTTCGAGTACACTTTCACTCACTCACTTTCTACTTTCACTCACTTTCACTCACTTGCTCACTTTCTCACTTTCTCACTCTCACTCTCTTCAACTTCTCTCTTCTTATTAATTGCATAAACAATTGAGCAGTTGTACATTTCGCTTCGCGAAATGTACAACTGCTCATTGTTTATACAATAACACAACACGAATTCGTCTTCTTTGCCTGCTTATAAAACATCCTTGACGAACTCGACAACGCCTCCGACTTGTCCACCAACAGGTCCAACTTCTCTCCCCTCTGCAACACACTCTCGATCGTCTTGTGCAACACAATCTTGGTCTCGTCCAACTCCTGCTGCACGCGCATAATCGAGTCTGCCTGCGAAGGGTCCTGGTACTTCTTGATGTACTGTTCCAAAGTGTCGTAAGCCAAAGCAGGGGTGGTGGCACTGATATTCTTCCACTCAGACAGTGGGTGCAACAGCAAGTACTCGTCCAAGATCTTGTTGATCAAAGTGTAAGCTGGGCGCACTGGGTACTCCTTATCGGTGATGATGACACAGGCCAAACCTTCAGATCTAGTGTAAGTGTGTCCAATATAGTTGCCCTCCTCGATACTCTGCCTCTGGCCTGGGGGGGTTCTCTGAGCAACCGTCTCACTAAAGAAGGTCATGAACTGCGAAACACCAGTTCTCTCAAAGAAGGAGAACTGCGAGAGATCGCGTGCGGATGTGAGCTCGAGCGTGGGCTCGCCGGTGCGTAAGACGCCAATGTAGTACACCTTCATAGCCGTGTAAGAAAAAGTAAACGATAAAGAAAATAATTTAAAATGAGCAATGAACAAGTGTAAAAGAATGGGTTATGATAAAGAGAAGATCAGAGAAGATCAGTAAAGAGTAGATAGTAAAGAGAAGATCAGTAAGATCAAAGATTAGTAAGACCAAATATCAGTAAAGATTAATGGACGTAGTGGATGAGAGAAGAGAGTGGAGACGAGGATCAGAAAAAGAAAGGTAATATAAGTAGTCGAAGAAGTAGAAGATCTAGATATAAGACTGTAAGAAGTAAATTAAAACTGTAAGAAGTAGAAGAACTAGAAGAAATAAGTGGAAGATAACTAGGAGATTAAATCAGAAAGGATAGGCTGAACTAAGAAATAATTAAAAGTGAAACTAACTACACTTCACACGAATTTACGACCTCACTACAAATTCACACAAATTCCCTACAACACTTACACACTACAAATACGAGTATTTAAAACATCACATAATCTCAGTTTATTCATTCAATTTATTCAATCTTCCTCATTCTCTTTCTTCTTCTCCTCCTTCTTCTCTTTCTATTCCCCTTCTATTCTTCTATTCTTCTCTTCTCTTCTCCTTCTATTCTCCTCTAAATCTCTATTATTCTTTTCTTTTCGCTTATCTATGTCTACTCCCACCATCAAAGTGGTTCTTCTAGGGGACCTGGGGGTCGGGAAAACGTGTCTCCGCACCCAGTTCGTGCACCACGTCTTCACAAATGCATACAAGGCCACCATTGGCGGCGACTACCTCACCACCACAGTTCGTATCCCCAATACCGTTGATTCCCAGAGCGGCGTGGACGTGGACCCGATCGAGCAGCCCGTGTGTCTCCAGGTGTGGGACACCGCAGGCCAGGAACGCTTCAATTCTATATCCCAGGCCTTTTACAGGGGCGCAGACGTGTGTGTGTTGGTGTACGACATTACAAATTACGAATCTCTCCTCAGTCTCCGCGACTGGTTTGCTCGCTTCATGCAGCACTGCCATGTAGACACCCCGGGCGTAGTGGTGGTTGGTAACAAAAGCGACCGAAAACACGAGCGTGTGGTGACGTTGGGGGAAATAGAGGGCATACTACACGATTTGGATGATTATGTGGACTGGCTGCTCGATCTCTTTGAGGTGAGCTCGAAAAATTTGGTGCTGGTGACGGATGTGTTTTTGAGGGTGGCAAAGGTGGGCGTTGAGGGGGATGTGCCGGTGAGGAGGATACAGGGGTTTGATGGGATAGATTTGGGGGAGGAGATACATCAGGGGTGTGCGTGCTAACACGAACAACCGAGCGAAGCGAGGTTGTGAGGGCCTTCACTTCATCACAAACGAGCGAAGCTCGTTTGTGAATCCATTTGAACTTCAACTAAATCGAGCGAAGCGAGATAAGTACAAGAAACTTTCTTAATCTCGCCTCACTCGATTGTAAGACATTCGGAACTTCCATTCCAATTCAGGTTGGTCCATGTACTTCCATTACATGCGAAGTAAGTCTATCTTCAATACAATCGAGCTCGCTCGATTGAGATCGAAACAAACCCAAGTTCAAACATATTCAAGTCCAACATATCCAGTCCAACATACCAATAGTTATGACAATGAGCATAGACCAGCGATCAGATCGAGGGAAGACCAGAAGAACAAGAACAAATCAGCATTGAATTAGATGATTCATCGGGAATAGGACATCAGGTCCATCAGTATATAGAGTATACGATTAATAATTAATAATAGTGAGAAAATGATATGCGACGAACCATTGAGCGAAGCGAAATTGTGAGCGATGAACTTTGAGGAGTCTTTGATTTTGAGGAAGGTTCTTGAGCTAATCAGAACTGCTTGGCTTATCTTACGCTAATGTATAGAGACGCTCCAACTTCATGTTAAAAATGAAGGGAAGGAGTATTTACTGATCATATGCTAATCCTTTCATACTTTTCAGATGTCTTTCAAGAGTGAGCTACGGCACCTTTCAATTCTGTTCTCATCCTACAGTGATTTTTGGTAAAGTATGTCCTCGACTGTCTTGGTTTAGGTTGATCAATGTTCAGCTTACTAGTTAATTCAGATCAGATAAGACTGTGTGCCTTATACTTTTCATTACTTACTGACTTCACTACTCACTACTCTTACTTGTTCTGTTACTCACTTAATCTTACTTATTCTTCCACTCACTTACTCTTACTCACTTACTCTCACTTACTCCTACTTGTTCTGCCACTACTTGCTCTACTTGCTCTGCAACTCACTTACTCCTACTTGTTCTGCCACTACTTGCTTCTACTTGCTCTGCAACTCACTTACTCTCGCTCACAATTTCGCTTCGCTCAATTGTAAGCTCAACTGCTCGCTCCTCATATCATACATCTATTCTGACAATCTATCCTTTATACAAGATACTTTTAGAAACTTCAATGTCTACTCCTTTCCTCTAAGATGACTCAATGTCTACTCCTTCTTCTCCTCCTCCTTCTTCACCTCCACCTCCTCCTCATCATCCTCCAACTGATCCTTGTAGTGCTCTGGGTGCTCTCTGAAACAGTCTCTCATGTTGGAGAACTTTTGCACACACTCAATTCCCTTGGGCTCCTGCTCAGAGTAGATGAAGCACGAGAACGCTTCCTTGAACTCCTCTCCACATGGTCCGTGGGCCATTCCTCCTAAGCATGGGCAGTCCCAGTTGATTTCACCGGTTTCGGGGTTGTAAGCAGCTCCCTGAGAGGACTCTTCGTCAGAAGAGGCTTCGGAAGCGGCAGCTTCCGATGTTTCCTCAGACTTAGAAGATTCGGAAGATTCAGAAGATTCAACCTTTTTAGAGGGTTTTTCTTCGTCCTTCTCTTCCTTCTCTTCCTTCTTCTCTTCCTTCTTCTCTTCCTTCTTCTCTTCCTTCTTCTCTTCCTTGTCCTCCTTCTTCTCCTCCTTCTCCTCGTCCTTCTCCTCCTCCTTGTCTTCAGTCTTCTCCTCAGTCTTCTCCTCAGTCTTCTCCTCAGTCTCCTCCTCCTTTTGTTCAGTCTTTTCTTCAGATTCTTCAGATTCTTCCTTCTCTTCAGACTCCTCCTTCTCTTCAGACTCCTCCTTCTCTTCAGACTCTCCCTCTTCTTCTCCCTCCTCTTCCTCCTCCTCATCATCATCCTCATCCTCATCATCTCCTCCCGAATAATCATAACCAAGCTTCACCTTGTTAATCACAATCTCTCTTTCCGGCTCATCTTTCTTGAGCAACAAAGCAGCGAGGGTCACCGGCACAACACCGGCGGTCACAAACAAAAACCGGTTGTTGAGCGCATCGCTCTTGAATGGGCCGCTGGAGTAGGCTCTTCTGACCTTGGGGGCTCTGCGCAACGCACGGGTGGCACTTCTAAACATGCTGAATGATTATAAATCAACTTTTTCGGATCCGAAATTGCTGGAAAATTCGACGGCCCAGATTTTATAGGAATTCAGTCAAGAAATGTTCTTCAACTCTTTCACTTCAACTATTCAACTGTCCTCATAACTATCTCTTCAATTCTTCAACTCTACTTCAACTCTTCAACTGTACTTCAACTCTTCAACTCTTCAACTCTTCACATCTCACTTCAACTACTTCTTTCTTACGATTACATCGTAGATGGGGATTCATTATTACTCAAAATGAAGTTAGTGAATGTTGAGAAAACAAAGTGATTGGAAATGAGTAATGTACAAATTTTGAATACTTAGATTGGCAAACATCGAACATCATTGTCATCTCATCTCGCTTTGCTTTTCCGAGATCGTTTTATATGTCAGATATTTTCTAATTTAAGGTTTAGTTGATAGCAATGAACACTAACAATTGAGCGAAGCGAAATTGTAGGTGTTGTATTTCAATTTCGCTTCCCTCAATTGTAGTGAATACAATGACCAAGATCTAATAGTTTGATCAACGTCGACTGAAAGTTTGACTGAAGTTTGACTGAAATCTACCTAAACTTTCTATAAGCTGAATCCATAGTACTTATTACGAAAGATGAAATAAACGTTCGTATCTTTCTGTATCTGTGTTCGCCGGCCCCAGTCATGGCGATGATAACTATGCGGGTGTCTTATCAGTTTTTTCAGATTAGTTACCTCTACATTTGTCTCAATTGGTTGTAGATCTTCCCCGGATTATGTAATTTGACCAATGAGATGAGCATACAGATCAATTGGCCAGAACAATTGAGCGATAGAATTGTTCTGGATTGCCAATTGTTCTGGTGTCATTGGAGTCATTAGAAGTTCCATTTGAGATTTCTTTCGAAGTTTCATGAGAAGTTATGGGAAATTCATCAGAAGTGTTCAAGCGTCGTTCCGAATGTCAGTAGTTCCAAGTGTTGTCTCAAGTTTCCTTGGAAGTATCAAAAGTTCCAAATGTTCTCAAGTTTCGTTGAAAGTTTCATCAGAAATGTATCAGTGTGGTGTTCAAAGAACATGCAACATGAGAGCAGTACAGTAATTCTCGTATCCTTTTATCTTCGTGCTATTTACTATCCTCGTCGTGTGTACTCTGATCCTGCTCTCTCCTTCAGTTTTCCGTAGTCCTTCAGTTTTCCGTATCTGTTCTCTATCTACCTTGACCATTCTCCTTCTTTTTCTCTTTCTTCACTATTCAAACCGCTCATTATTCGCTCGTACTTCACCCTTCAATCGCTCGTTCGCTTCACTCATAATTCGCTTCGCTCATTACTCGCTCGCTACTTCCACTCTCTAACGTCCCTCGAAATATCAATATCCATTGGCTCCTTCACTGGCTCAACCAACGTGCTCCCGTACCCTATCGATGCGAGCACCACAAATATCGAAACCACTCCGGTCCGGCGCATGTACTTGAGTGTTTTCTTGGAAACGTCGGTTTTCTCATCCGCTACCGTATCCACCAACTTCTTGGCGTTCTTGAGCTTGGATGAGATGGAGTAGGGTCTGAGTGCTGTGCGGAACATGTACATATACACAATAGTAGACACAATCGATAGATTGTGTAGAAAAAAGGTAGAATTTATGAGCATAGATGAGCGAGCATAGATGAGCGAAGCGAATCTATGCGAATAATTAACAAGCTTATTGATTTAGCCTCATTTCATTCTTATTCATTCTTAGTCAATCTTCTTCAAACTTATTCCATCCACTCTTATTCCATTCACTCTTATTCTGTTCATTCTCATTCTACTCATTATTTATTCTCTGTCACATTAACTTTACTTTACTACTCTTACCTCTCTACTTCAATCATTAATCATATTCTATTACCATCATATCAATCCACTTCACACAACACTCGCTTCGCTCGTGTTGTGTCACTTAAGCTGCCTCTTCAACTCCCCCAATCTTATCGGTGTATACTCCCCCCCAACCTCCCTCGAAACCCACAACACATCCTGGTGAATATACCCATACACTCTCTCCCTCAACTCAAACACACTAAGTGGATACCCCTTCGTAGGATGCGCCTGTCCCAATGACTGAAAAAGTATCCCCTCATCTTCGCAGTAATCACCAACCACATCCCGGAATGTCGATTGGAGCTTATAAGCAGGTATTCCCTCAACAGATTGAGTGTTCTTCGAAAGAAACTTCTTCACGTCTTCGGGTGTGGGTGTGGGAGTTCCATAGAGTGATGGGAGAGGAGCATTGTTACCATTGAGGTAATTTATAATGTAATCAAAGTACCATTTGTGAAGGTCCAAAAATGTGGTGTAAGTACTGGTCTTTCCTTTTCCTTCTTTGACTTCTCCCTTTCCTTCTTCTTTGACTTCTCCCTCTCCTTTCCCTTTTCTCCCTCTCTCCTCTCTCCTCTTCCAAAAACTCACTAGTTGACTCACGAACCCTCGCACCTCTTGTTTCTTCAACTCCATCACTGTGGGATTCCATACAAAAAACTCCAACACAAGTTTCACCTCTTGGTTTGAAAACAAGCCCATGTCCAACACATCGAGCGCTCGTGTGACGTTCTCAAGGGAAAAGGGATTGTAGTAGAGGAACCTCATACATGAGTCGAGTAATAATGAGGTGATTTCCACAGAGCTGGGAGTACCCAAAAATTGTTTAAAGGTGGTGAGCCACAATGATAGTTGGTTGGATGAAAGTAGGTCGTTTTGTTCTTTTTCCTTTCCATCTCCTCCCTCTTCCTCTCTCACTTCCACTGTCTCTTCCATTCTTTCTTCTTCCATCCTTCTCTCCCTTTCCTCTTCTCTCTCCCAAAACTCACCCTCATAATCTATAAACTCCCTCCACTTCTTGTGAATCCTCCTGAGTATACCCTCAAACACCCCGGCACCATTTGGAGATAGAAGAATCACATAATCGATTAGCAAACTCGATGTTCGTTTCTCAAAGTACGGAATCACAATGTCTGTAGCCACGATCTTTCTGAACAGATCCGTATCCACAACCACATCTGCATCCAAGAAATCCTCCAAATAATCAATGTGTTTGCCAACGTCAAAGTACTTCTTGAAGTTGATAAATACTAGCGAGTCAAAGTAGCAGAGCGGTGACTCTTCTTCTTGTATCAATAGATACTGTTTCTTCCATTCCACAAGTTGGGACAATCCAGAGTTGTTGAAGAATCCTTGAATGATGGCTTCTGCTTGATCTCGTATCACACTGACAAATGTAGATGCACTGATTCCATGAGTAACTTGAAGTTCCAAAGTTTGTTTGTCATTTTTCTCGTCCTCATTATTTTCATTCTCATTATTCTTTTTCTTCTCATCCTCATTCTTCTCATTCTCATTCTTATCATTCTTCCCCAACCTCTCTAACAACTCTTTTGTACTTTCCAACTTATTCTGTGCCTCTTTAACCCTCTTATCCACCTCCTCCATCTGGTACCTCTCAAAAACCTCCCTTTGGTCAAGATCAACCAACTTCTCCTTTACCAAACTCAACTTTTTAAATGCCTCCTCCATTTCCCCTCGTTCTCCCGGGTTATCTGAAAGTTCCTTGTACCTTCTCGGCACCTCCATTTTTTGCTCCAACCATCGTATCACTTCAAATAGTGAGATTTCACTCACAACCTCTTCGTCGCTGGAGTCCATATCTACATCTTCAACTTCTATTCCGCCTTTCTCCAGTTTACCAACCCTTTCCAGAACACCACCAACTCCCAAACCTTGTGGGCGCATTTTGGTTTCAATGGGGTTGACTATTCCTGACTGTTTGGCACCAAGTCCCGCTCCTTCTTTATACCCCATTTGGAACAAGAGTTTGGCACCAATTCCATACTTTGAGAAGCCGCCATTTTGGGATGAGCTGTTTGTTGTAGCATTAGTAGCATTAATAGCAGTTGCAGTAGTTGTAGCACTAGAAGCATTTGCATTAATAGCACTTGTACGTGTATTAGTTGCATCACCTGTAGCCTTCATATTCATAAATGTCTTTGTAGTCTCCTCATCTGAAGAATCAGAGTATCCATCATTCATTGATGCCGCCATTGCGCTCATGCTTCCCACCAGGGAACCTGTATTCGAGCCTGGGTTCCATAATGGCATCCCCACAATAGAAAATAGATTTTGGCTCCATCGAAAAATACTACATTCGATATCCAAAGATTCAATCTACAAGTGCCCATAAATGATCTCATTCACACTTACAATCTTACTATTATTACTTTTATGATTACCTAGCCATCTTATTTTCATATCGTGTTATTCCTCACCTTCTTCCCTACTTCTTCTAGTTCTTTCTAATCCTTCCTCTTCTTTTACTTCTTCCTCTTCTTTTACTTCTTCCTCTTCTTTTACTTCTTCCTCTTCTTTTACTTCCTCTTCTTTTACTTCTTTCTAATCCTTCCTCTCTATTAGTCAATTTCCATCTCCTTCATCTTTCTGGTCAACTCCCTCTCCTCATTGTCATCCACATGGTCCAACCCCTCTGTAATCACCTCACTCACAACCGGAAAACTATTCTCTCCCGGAAGCGCCAACTCCCGTGGTATAAAGCTTCCGTACTCCCCAAGCCACTTCTTGCGCCGCTCTAATTCCGCAACCTGCATCCCGTTCAAGTCCTCGTTCAAAAACGCATTCAAACGGTCGAGAAACTTGCGTGGGTACACATACCGCTCATAGTAGAGCTCTCGTAAATACTCCTTGTTGTACACATCCACAAATTGCGTATAGTGGTACGTGAGCAGCCGCGCAGATTCAAGGTACTCGCTCGGGTGCATTTCACCCTCCACAATCTCTCCAAGGTGTGCAACAACCTCGAATAACTCGGGAATTTGTGCCATCTTGGTCTTGCGGACAGCCTCCACCTGCGCCAGCGCATCGGTGATAGCCTGGTCGATTGTCTTGAGCACGGCTCCCACAATCTTATCTGCTCTGATTTCATTGTTGGCAATTATGTCACACACAGTGTGTAGTTCCCGTAACACCTCGGGGAGTTCCAAGGTGTCCGTGTACAAAATGTCCAAGCTTTCGGCATTCACGTGCTGCACAGCCTGATTGCACTGGTCGTAGTGGTTTGTAAGCAGCTCAAGAATGGAAATGAGCTCGTTTTCCAAAGACGCATTCTCCTTGAGAATCCGGTTGATTACAGAGTCATTGGTGGTGGTTTGTACCTTGAGTGGGATCACTTCGTTGGTGAACTGCTTCTGTATCGTACTGGCGCTTTTGGCAGCATCCTTTAAAAAGTTGAGGAACCCATCTATCTTGTCGTCAATAAAACTATCAATGATCTCGTGGTTCGCTCGGTATACCCCGAAATTATGCTTCAACATGGATATCGAGTCCATCGATATGAAATCCACCAAGGAACGCTGCTTGTCACTGGGGTTACTAAGCACGTATGTGGGCACCTTGATTCCTTGGAGCCGCCCCACAATGGCATCTAAATCCAGTAATGCCTTTTCTACCTCACTCACCTCTTTGGGGTTGGCCTGGAGTTTGAGTGCCTCGCTCTTAATGGCCTCGGTGATCTTGCGCGTGCGCTCAATCAGACCGCTGAGCCCGTTATTAAGAGTCTCAAGATGCTCAATCTTGGACGGAAGTTGAACCCCAAGTGCATCGTTGGCGGAATTGAGGAGATGCTGTGATTTGGAGCAAAGGGTTTGTGCTTCTTCAAGGGTTTGTTGGGCTTGGGTTTTCCATTCGCGGACTGACGATTGCGAGTATTTCATGCCACAACGAACGGCGGATCCTAAGTAAAGCTATAGGCTTTGGTAATTCTAGCACTTGCTATTCCAGCACTTGTCAGCTTATCACCAATATTGTAATTGCTAGGGATAAGATACAATTGTACTTCACTAGCTTAACCCTAATTTAGTTTCAGAAATAGGTCAATTTCACAATCTTATTGAATAGACGGTATTACACTGAAGCACAGTTGATTAAAGGTAGATTATAAGTAGACCTATAGTGGTAGTATAGTTGTTGTAACTGCAAGTGACAGGACTGACAACTTCTTTTGAGTTTTCAATTGTATAGTCGTAGTCCAGGTACCTGTTTCGTGTAGTTGGTGATGCAATCGCAACGTATATGCTGTCGTAGTCTTCTATTGGTGTCCTTGCGTTTGGCTATCAGGAGTACAAATCTAGATCTGATTATGTAATCAAACACAGACAAACGAAACAGGATAAGACAAATTATGAAGTCAAACTATTCCAAATGTTCCACTATTGCGTCCTTTTACCTTCATCATTATGTCTCTTCACGCAATGGTAAATCAAGTAAGTTCAGAGAGGACATTCAAAGAGAATTGACCAACACTTCTGTTGACTAATTTTTAACCATTCTACTCCTACCACCTCTCTATTCTCTTATTTTCTTCTCATCATTCGTCATCTTCTCATTCCTTCTTCTCATTCTTCATCTTCTCATTCTTCGTCTTCCCATTCTTGTCTTCTCATTCTTGTTCCTTCCATTCTTAATCTTCAATCCTTTAATCACATTTTGTTTGTTCTTTTTTTCTCAACATGTCCTCCATCAAAGCATTGCACAAGGTTACCACCAGCAATGCCCCAATAGTGTTCTATTCCAATGACACTGAGGTCGACTCCATCAAGGACGCTACCCACGTCAAGCTCGGGGACGAAAAGTACGACCTTTCCCAAGTCACAAACTTTTACAATGAGAACGAGGCCCAAACATTAAAGGCAGTCATCTTCTCGTGGCTCCACGATAAATCCTCCATTGTCGATTATAAGAACCAATGTGTTGAGTATGGCATACCTGACTTCAAGTTTTTAGTCAAGACAGAACTCAACACTTGGCTCAGTGGAAACTCAGACACCTGTAAATTCCTCAAGGATGCCGAAAATGGCACCGCAGACACCGCGGTTGCTGCCCCAGAAAGTACTACCGAAAGCCTGGATCCTGTATTGGATGGCATCTTGAAGCACGAGCGTAACTCGCTCAGTCAAAACGCTGCTTTGCGTGGAACCAAAAACTTGGACTTTGGGTACTTGGTTTCCGATGCCAAAAAACTCATTGGCCAATTGAAACGGTCATCGTCGCACCCTTCACGTAAACCTGTGCGTGAGCTGAAAACATCCCCAAAGAAGCAGCCCATAATAATCGTTTCCCCAGCATCCACGGCCTTGCTATCATTATCCAACATCAAGGGCTTTTTGGAGGATGGCCGTTTCTCGGAACCAAGCCAGCAAAACAGACCAACTAATGGCGTGACGATATTGAACCACCCTTCGGATAGAGTGGTGCCAATAGCCCGCAAAATCATGGTGGTTGACAATGTGGAAATGTTCAATAAACCAGAGTACTGGGACAGAGTGATTGCCATTTTCACAAGTGGACAGGAGTGGCAGTTTGCAAAGTACAAGTACTCAAAGCCAGAGATTTTGTTCCAGAACTTCCATGGCTTTTACTTGAGCTATAGTGGAGACCCAACTCCCGCCAAGATCAAGGACTGGAACGTGTCGGAGATCAAGGTTGATAGGGGTGACAAACGGTTTAGAGATAAGATGATTGTGAAGGATTTTTGGGCAGAAATTGATAAGATGTTGGTGGCAAAGGGATATGGAGCGTAAACAAACAGAGCAAAACAACGAGCGAAGCGAGTTGTTTGCTCGTTGTTTGGCGTTGAGATCACCAAGCTCATAAGATGCGAAACGATGAGGAAATATGACTCGCACTGAGAGCAATTAGCTGTCTCTCGGTATTTTTGGGATAACCAAGCTTAATTAGCTTATCTTCCCAATGTCACCACCTTTTCACTCTTTTGAACACCAACACGCAGCATAATTTGCTCAACTGGTGATCACTACCCCAACTGAACCATCAAAAATATCAACTCATTTAAATGTTTTGATCACTGCCACAACACTCGAATTTGATCTTAACTAGAAGGAGCAACCAATAGTCCAAGGACACCAAAAAATGCTGGACAGATTATCCGCAGTCCACTAATTGTAATATATGAAGGAATAGCAAAATGTAGACACCAAGGTAAACATTAGTTTCAGTTCTTCCATCATTTGAGTACTTGAATACTGGTTTAATGAGTTATTTCATCAAAGACCAACTAGTACTAGTTCCACAGTATTGAACAATATAGTACATGTTCAAAAAGAACATCTGATTTATGTGTGACCGCCTTTTTTGGCTGCAAAACATCAATCGCCACTAATGATTGAGGATAAATGAACGCTAACAAGCATTCTAACTATCTACCGCTATTCCAGTACCTGCACTTAGTGACAATTCGTAAAGAGATCATGAGGACCACACGTTTATGTAAATAGTATTGAAAACATAGCACAGTAAACGTACTGAACATGATCGTTGGAGTGCTACCATTCTTTTCAAAACTCCAATAATGTTGACAAACCTTGAAAGAACTTCCAAGGTTAAAGTAGCAGTTGGATAAAGAGAAGTAATGAAAAGTATGGAAGAGTAGTTTTGAAGGAGAGTTGAAGTGTTATTTCAATCATTCTATTGATACTACTCTTTCTCTTTCACCCATCCCAAATCTGTTCTTTTACAGCCAACCTTTTTTGCAGCCAGTTTTTACAGCACAATTTTTTACAGCCATTTACAATAATTAAATATAATTACTAGTTGGTAACTTACTTTCTTCAAACTGATTTACTTCACATGTGTTCCATTTATTCTGTATTTACTTTGTCTTTCTAGCACTTCTGCAGAGACTACAAGTTACAGGAGAAAATGAACTGTTCAACGACGTCTTGTGGACGTGGGGAGACTGGTGGCATAAATGGGGTCTCTGTTATGACCGCCATTCAAATAATGGAACATGATGGTTTGAGATGCAAAAAGCATCATGTCGTACTTTCTTGGTTTCAGAGTATCGTTGTCGCAATACAAAGCTGGGTCCAAGTGGAAGTCAAAAGGAATCTTAGTGATGCTCACGAATTTGTCATACTGAGATTGAGTGGCATGTTCGATATTATTGACATCTCTCAAATAGTTGGCAACTAAAGTTAAAAACGCGCCTGTTTTGATATCGTTGTTTGATGTTTTTGCCTTGAAATCGTTGACTCCGGTAAAGAGCGGCTCTTGGTACCTCATGTCATCCTTAAAGAGTGTATAGTTGTTCATGAATATACCGCGCTCATCAAATGATGCATTACCTACACGCACGCCATCATCCAAAATCGATTGGTCGTTGTTAACAGAGTAGAGGTAGCCGGAGAGCGATAATATGAGACCGGAAGAAGATGGTAATTTTGTCTTGTTCATGTTATCGATGCTGCCTTCAAAGCCATCGAATATCAAGTTGTCAGAGTCCTTCAACTTTGAAATCACGAAATCACGGCACTTTTTGGCAAAGTCAAGATACTTTTCATCCTTGACATGGGTGTAGAGCTTAATTGCAGCCAATCCACACTCAGCAGTGGAATTTGCAGCAATATAGGAGCCATCCCTTTGCAAAGGCACACCACCTTGGTCGTCGTTCCATTGGTCAAGCAAGTTGTCGACAAGGTCGGTTGCAGAGTCCAACCAGTCTTGTTTGGTCGAGTTACTAGCCTCGTATCCTTCAATGTATGCCAATGCAAACTCAGCATTAGCATCGTTGTACACCACGTCTTTTTGGTCAGATTGCAAACCAACGGTCGAATCATCGTTTCTGTACTTGTCAAGTTGACCAACGGCTGTTGTAGCATTCTCAAATCTGCGTGGTGCCACTTTGATGAGAGCGCGGGCAACCCTGGCTGCCGTCCAAGCGTCGGGCTCTTCGAATTCAGTACATGCCTTCAAAGTGTTCCACTCTTGTTTGTCATAGTCAAAGTAGCGCAGCCACATTCCCTTTTGATTATAATAGTCGACCTCAAGGGAGATATCAGACGCACCGGGTATAACATATGGTCGAGACAGGCCACTCGACTGACTTGTGGATATGGAAGCGTCCCTTACAAAAAGAGCAGGTGTGGGGCCTTCTTCAATAGTGCGGTCAACAGATCTTCCAATCAATTGAGGCAAAGTGACATCTTTCAAAGTTGAAGGGTCTTCAATTACATTAGGAGCAATGATGGGAGCAGCTGTAGCAAGCAGCAAAATGCACTGAACGATAATTGACTTGTCCAAAAGCATAACGAATGTCGGTAGTTGGGAGTTAGTCGTACTTGGTTATCATAATTGGGGATATCCGATCATTTTAAACCTCACATCCAATGTTTCATCACCGAGTTATTAGCTCTAGTGTTTTGAGCTATTTCAGTCATCGCTTATGGACCCACGCGATACTCTGAAACCTTGACTCTAATTATAGGGATTCACCCCACAATACGAAAGTCACGTGAATACAACGTTTCAGGAATAAGCTTCAAACGTGCATACGCGATGAACCATGACAGCTTCCCAAAGAAGGGCTCATTCAAGTATAAGGGCGCAGTGTCTGTTTGACTGGGAGTTCACTCAAAGATGAAATCTCTTTTATTGTGTTCAACCACCTTCTCTGCATATCGTTAGATACAATTAGATGTTCCCTGTCTTTTAGCCGCGATTGTTCTTTGCATCTACCGTCCGGGTTTAGAACTCTAAATCATCGTGTTTTGGTGGATAATAATGAAAGCCGAAACAAATTGAGTTATTTTCAGAAACATTGCTCTGTGAATGGGTCAGGTTATCGGATGGTAAGGCACTTTGCTTGTATTTACAGTTTATTATTATGTACAAGTGCAAGCAACAAACAACGAGCGGAGCGAATTGTTTGGTTGCTCATCACCGCTCGTTGTTTGGCTTCTCATGATTGCGTCCGATATCATTAGTGAGCCACCAATTGATATGAACCATGACATTGATGATAATTGATATGAACCATGATTTGATGAGATTGAATTGAACCATGACCCGCTTGAACAATAAATACGAGTCGTGACCACCATTGATATGGACCCTGAACAATATGATACATGGTCCAATGAAGCAAGTTCGACAATGGCTGTTCGAGGGGGTATTTCTCAATTTTTACCTCTTTTAATTGACTTGCATTGTCCACTCATAATCTCAGTCGATGTTGATTTGTTGCATTGTTCACCCGCCTCGCAAGATGTTGTTGCTTTGTTCACTATCTCTTTGCCCGGTATTGATTCCTTGCTTCTTCACTCGAATCTCAGGCGTTGATTCCTTGCTTCTTCACTCACAATCTCGCTTCGCTCGATTGTTCGTTGCATTACTGATAAGTTTTCTCCAACTCCACAAACTTTCCGTAAATCTCCTCCGGTTTCATATTCATCACCTTGCGATCATCTCTGGTCCTCACTGCCACAGTTCCGTTTGCGATATCCTTATCACCCACCATCAAGATATACGAGTACCCCTTCTTAACGGCCTCCTTGATTCTGCTCCCCACGGTCTCCTTTCTTGCATCGACATCAACATAAAAGTTGTATCCAGTCATTGGAGAAATATTGAATTTATCACTAACAATATCCCCCCTCAACTCAGCTGCCAATTTTTCTGCGTGGTCCTTGTGGGTATCATTCACTGGGATAATGACTGCCTGTCTAGGGTTTATCCAGAATGGCCATTTGCCCTGGTAGTGGTCTAGCAAGATTGCAAAGAATCTTTCCAATGATCCGAAAACTGCCCTGTGTACCATGATTGGTTGGTGATTTCTGTCACCATCTTCCAGGACATACTTCAATTGAAACCTTGCTGGGAGCTGGAAATCGAGCTGGATAGTACCCACCTGGTGCTTTTTACCGAACGCATCGGTCAACAAAACGTCGATTTTCGGCCCGTAAAACGCGCCGTCTCCCTCTCTGATTTCCCATGCTGATTCACCCAAGACCTTTTTGAGCTGGTCCTCGGCATTGTTCCAAGTTTCTATATCACCAATGAACTTTTCCGGTCTGGTTGAAAGGAAGAAATCGATTTCATTTTCATTGATGCCAAAGGTCTGGTAAGTGCTCTTAATAAGGGCAATTGTATTGTTGATTTCATCCTGGATTTGTTCCATGGTGCAAAAGATATGACCATCGTCTTGGTGGAAACGACGGACTCTAGTGAGACCGGACAACGCACCACTTGCCTCGTTACGATGGAGAGATGAAAAGTCAGAGTACCTTATTGGGAGCTCATTATAAGAACGATCAAACTTGGAGTAGATAATACAGTGACCAGGACAATTCATTGGTTTAAGGCCGTATTCATGGTCGGAGTGTTCAGAGTGAACTTCTTCAGAGTCTTCATTGATTGGCTTATTTTCCAAGGTAGAATCAATCTCTTCCTTGGACAAATCATTACCCACCACTTTAAACATATCATCTTTATAATTATCCCAATGCCCCGACTTTTTCCATAAAGCATTCTTGTAGATCAAAGGGGTTATAACCTCCTGAAACCCGTACCTAATTTGTTGGTTCTTCATGAACTGAACCAACTTGTTGAATACCCTTGTACCATGGGGAAGAAAGAATATGGAGCCTGGAGTAAGGGGATCGGTGGTGTACAAATGTTGTTGAGTCGATACCTTGTGATTAGCCTGAGACGACGAGGATGGGGGGGTGGTAGGCTGGGAGTATGGTCGTATATGAAGAAGGTATCTGGGGGAACATCGTATTCTGCAGATCATGGTGAAAAATTGTAGAAAAATGAAATAGTTTGGAGGCTATAAGTAGACATGAAATTAGAAGAAGAATTGAACAAAATAGGTTGGTGGGAGATTTAGGAGTAGATTAGTTGATTCAATAGAAGGAATTTGAAATTGTGTGAAAGAGGTTGAAATGTTGTGGGGATGTTAGATAAGATGACTCAAAGTCTATTGAAGTGTAATTGTGAATGAATACTTACAAGGAACAAGTATAACGTAAAGTTGAGAAGTTGTCTTGAAAAAGAACTTTCCAGTGTCATTAATAAAAGTAGTTCAAGTTTTCTCAATCCATTCCAGTGTTTGATGTTTGAAGGTAACCATTATCCAGAATTACCGCGAAATTATCACCAATTCTTCCAAAATCACCAGACTCTTGAGCGGAGTCCCTCAAGTCGACTGATCTACAATTAGTGTCATTCAATCACATCTACTATAAATACACCATGAGAAAATAGTCCATTAACTGTGACACTTTCATACTTCTTGTTGGGTCGTCTCATAAGACTCGACAATGTAAGATGACTCCAGACCAATGGTTTCAACATCTTCTGTGAACTGAGTACATTCTGCTTTCGCAACTTTGCAATACCGCATTTTCAGTAACATCTGCTACATTTTTTGCAGCTACGCTCTCAAACCCTGATATTTCTGTTCTATTCACTCTTAATCCAAACCTATACTTTCATCAAGAAAAGCTAAAGGATGCTACTTTTTATTTGCAGCTAGTGGGTTTGCAGAATCGAAGCGGATTGTGCGTATTATAGGTAGTAAACACATCCGAGCGAAGAGAGAGGTACAGAGTACCTCCGTGAAATACAATTTTGCTTCACTCGATTGCACTATTTAGCCTTTGGGACCAAATCATACCTTACATATGGTATTCCTCAATTTGAGTAAATTATCGAATGGGCTCAGTGACCCTGTAGACCACTGCGATATTTGATGATATCGAGTGCATTTCTCGTACACTTCAAGTCGAACCGTTTTCCATTCAGTAGATACACCTGCTCAGTCATTCAAGTCTATTAATCCGTTACCTCTATGAACGAAGTTGTCACAAGCACTTAATCAAGTTGTAGTCGTTAGTCATATTGTACCTATATGGATCTAAAAGCAGATAGGCAGATGGGCATGGGCAGATGAGTAAATAAACAAGACTGACCCACTCAAATGTAGTTTTCCCAATCCTTCTAGTCCCTCTTGTATAAATTCTCTTCCGTTACTTTTTCTTTTACGCCGTCACCTCTGGCTTCACCTCCTCCTTCACCTCCTCCTTCCCCTTCTTCTTTCTTGCGACCTCTGAAGGCGTCATCTGGGCGTACGACATGTACGTGCACTTGAACCCACTAAAGGTCTTGAACAGCCTCGTTTTCTTGTGCCACCTCTTGGTGGGATTGCCCGATTTGTCCAACGAGCTGTAGCCATTGCCGACGTTGTTGAGGGTCAAGCCCGCGGTGGACATTTCCTTGACTCCCGAGTTGATTTTGGCGTTGTTCACCATGTGGTTGCTCGAGAGATGGCTTGTGTTATCGGGCGTAGGGGACGATACTTTGGAGCTGTTGGCGGGTGAGTTGTTGCTTTTTTTGAAGGTGAGCGAGAGTTTGGGCTTGCCAAAGCTCGGAAGCTTTCCGAGGAAGGCTTTGGGTAGGCGGAGTGTTACGTTGTGGGTTTTCTTAGCGGCCATGACTTTCGAACAATTCACAATTGAGCGCAGCGAAATTGTGAGAATAAAGTTGAGACACTAGTGAACAATTGAACGAACAATTGAGCTGACAATTCACAATTGACCGGAATGAATTGCGAGAATAAAGTATACTGAGTGAATATTGGCCGTAAAATTGTTGAAACTAGACGAGAAGAGAAAGTTAAGAAAGTGACTTTAAGTAAGAGGGAACCTAAGAAACACAAGCTAGAAAGCAGATACTTAGAAATAGAAACTAGAAACAGATGCTAAGAAACAGAAACTAGAAGTAGAAGCTAAGGAGAAACTAAGGAGAAAATTAGGAGAAATATGACTGAAAAGTTGATTTGAAACTCATTTAGTGAGCTCATATTCCATTACCTTTTCTTAGAAGGAAGACCCTTTCGCTAATCGAAAAATCAAAGAATTTAAGTACTTGTGATCGTATCCATTCGAATTTCCAAATCCAACCAATCTGACAATTGGATACAACATAACGAATCAATGATTGTGCAAATCTCCCATCATTCATTCATTTACTCAGTTGGTACTGTGGTTGCAGCCAGTGTTATCTGCAGGATCATACAATAAGCAGAATTATGTTCATGAGGTTGACTATCGAGTGTGATATGATCCAAGTAGTCTCTTTTACTCCGGCAACATTAAAGTGGATTGGTGACTCGCTTAATGTTCCTGTCAAAATGTTCTCGTTCCTCAATTAGGCGAAAATAGAATTGTGGAGACTCAACTGCTGGACTGTTGAAACGACTAGATAAAGACTAGATAAAGATTGAAAGACTAAGATAAGAAGACGAATATTGTAATACTCAGATCAAAGGAGACTAGAGAGAAGAACATTAAGAATGGACCAACCACCCTTTATAAAACAACGCGCTCCCTCACGACTTGATGGTCTTTCGAGCGCCCTTCAACTAGATGTACGTGCGCACCAGCGCACATATGAGGGAGCATACACACGTTCGCTGCTTGGGTGCCTCACGTTTGCGCTTCTCATCATCAAGCTCTTTTCGTTTGAGTTTCTTCCGTTGGGAATTGTGTATACGGTGTACGGGTGCTTGTTCTACTTTATTGGGGTCTACAAGTCTTCTGCGGTGGACTTTTTCTACAACCCGAAAAAGGACAAGCAGTTTTATAAGACGAGTGGGGATACGGTGTTGTTGTTGTTTGGTGTGAGTTTGGTGAGTTATTTGGCGTTGTTGGTGTTGGTTTTGAGGATGTGACGACGAACGAACTCATGAACTCACGAGCGAAGCGAGTGAGTGAGTGAGTGAGTGAGTGACTGCTTAAGTGATTAAGTAAGTTAGTGAGTGACTACTTAACTGATGAAGCGAGTGACTACTTAAGTGACTAGTTGATTAAGTGATTAAGTGAGTGCGTATGTGGCTCACTGACTAATATTGCACTGAACGAGCAGCTTTCCATCCTCCAGTCCTTCAGTTCTGGTGGCATTGCATTCCCATCTGAAAGAATGGAAAGGGGACTGGTTCTACAATTAGATATTAGATCTTATGTATTAATGATAATGATAGACGATTTGAGTTGTAATATGGGTGTTTAGACAATAGGATGTCTAGGACAGTGATACTGTAGTAGTGTATAATCTGTAGAGTTTCATTGTACAATGATCAGTACTGAATGACTACATGTAAATTATCATTGCACTTGATTATCATTGCACTTGATTATCATTGCACTTGATTATCATTGCACTCAATGATCATTGTATTTACTGTGGTACAGTAGATAATTGTAGTAGATCATTTTAGTGGATCATTGTAGTACTGTAAGTCATTGTAGTACTATAAATCATTATAGCTATTGTAGATCATTATAGTGCTGTAGATCATTGTAGTTATTGTAGTCATGTACAATCTCGCTTCGCTCGATTGTTACGTTAAAGCAGCCAACCCAAAAACAATCACCTGAAATATCAACTGCACCGACCAAAACCCAATCTTCTTCATTCTAAACACCCTAGCCTCCTCGTCCGCCACATAGTCCACAAAGTTATCGTACACCTCCTCCGAAATATCGTCCATGAGCATCGAGTCGTACACCGTCCACGACCCGCTAAAATCCCCAATGTTCTTGACGATCCTGTTGCTGATCTCTATAAAGGTGTTTTTGGAGTTGATGTACGCCACGATCGGGCGGATGAGCGCGTAGTTGATGTAGCTCAACTCCGGCGCCTGGAACGGCAACGATGCCCGCACGTTGTTCAACCGGATCGTCAAGTCCAACACAAAGTACTTCAGGATATCCGTATAATCACTGCTGGTCAACCGCATGTGGTGGTCCAGCTGTTTCTCCTCCTGTACCTCTGGGTTCTTGTACCTATTCCCCACCTTGGCAATGGAATCCGCAATGATTGTCACGATTTCCCCCATATTTGGCAGCCCGTCGTCCTGTGGTACCATGAGGTCCCCCAACATATCGACTTTCCCCAGCGTAAGCCACCCAAACGGCCCCTCGAGACCCGTGTTGAGGTGGTCCAAGTTGAGCGAATCGATCCGGAGTCTCGTCACCCTCAGCGAGAGACTCGAGAGACTCCGTCCCTTGATTGCAAAGTCGTCAAAGCGCTGTTTTTTGTGGATATTAAAGAGTGCATTGTCATACGACCCACTCATAAAGTTGGCGTTGAGAAAGTCGTAAAAGAGCCAATGTTGCCTCAAACGAGCCAATTCACAGTTGTAGATGGCCACGTCAAACGGACGGAATCCACTGGGCTGGAGAAGTGTAAAAAGCACATCCTCCATTTTGAACTCGTCAATCTCAAAGTCCCCTGGTTTGGCAACATTTTTGTAGTTGCGTGCATCGTCATTGGGGTCCCATGTGACGTGGGTACGGTCCACAACTCCTCGCATGCCCTTGATGTCCATTTTGTCAATGGCACCTCCACCATTGATCCATTTGCGAAAAGATAATGAGATGTTGACTTCCTCAATAGTAAGGTCAAATTGGGTGTAATTTCCGTCGTCATAATCAGAAATCTCTTGAGTTTCCATGCTCTTCTCGTACGCCTCGGCCTGGGATCCCTGGATAAACTTGACCTCGTTCTTTGGTCTTCTGCTGACAAAACACTTTCTGAAGCTAATCTTCCCATCGCTCCACCCCGGCACAATCGCGTGCTCAAACGTCACTTTGAGCTTGGAGTTCTTGGTGATGAACTCCCCCATCTTGCGAGCTACAAACTCTTGGGCAAACACTGTGTTGAGTGTGAGAAGAATGAGCGAGAAGAAGGTGGTGGTGGCTGCGAAGAACAATACAACGTTGCCCATCACCAACCACGAAAAAAGCGCTGAGTAATCGTCCGTGTTGAACGGCCGGTTCGACCGTTTGAGAAGCCATTTGAGCCGGATCCGCATCCGTGAAAACAAGTTCGTCGCCCGTGAAAGCAAGAGATCTTTATGTTCTCGATTGCGCTGGAGAAACGTAAGTTCCTTGGGCTCTTTCGATGTTTTGATTAGCTCTTTGGGAGTTGCCACAGAAATGTCCTTGGAGACCGCAGACACCTCCTTTGAATCCTTGAAAACTTCGGAGTCCTTGGAATTGGAGTCCTTGGATATGGACTCCTTGGAATTGGAGGCATGCTCATTGGCAATGTCCCCTCGCTTGGACTGATTCTGATTGATCCACCTTTTCTCCTGATTTTGATCCTTCCTGTAGTAGGCAGATAACGAGAATCGTGCTATGGGGACATGGCGCTGTGGTAATCGTAGGCGTGGGAATCGTAGGCGTGGGATCATAGCAATTGTGGGGATGAAAAATGATTTCAAATTACACTAAGAGAAAATAGAAAAGATGGGAATGCTTAATGAAATATATTTGTTTTTGAAGATATGACTAGTGATTATTGACATTTTTGAAACATCTATACTGTTGCTCAATGAGTGCCGATTATGATACAGTTCGGTGAAATGATAATTATGAGTTTAGTCATCTACACTTTCTCCCATCTGAAGATTCCATTAACATTTGTAGAGTTTCATTAGCATTTGTCCATCTGAAGACTTCACTTAACTTTTTTTACTAATCCCTTAAACCTTCGTCCATCTCAACCTTTGTCCTCTTGGTATGACTTGAAAAATGGGTATTCTAGTTCTTGTGTATCTAACAGAAGTCGATGAACAAACTGATTCTTGAGCCCTCAAGACCTTCAAAATCTCTTTCCTCAACAGAATCTTTGCCTCACCTGTCGACAATGGGTCACCACGTGTGGAAAAGCCGTGGACAAACCTGTAGAGAGCCTCTAGAAAAACCTCTAGAAGAGCCTATAGAAGCCTCTAAAAAAGCCTATAGAAAAACCACTAAAAAAACCTGTGGAAAGTCTATGGGAAGCCTCCTACAAGCCACTACAAGCCTTTCATTCTATGTACACCGGCAATCGGGGTATTGATCTCAGTCGTAGTATTTGGGTGCAAAAATTATATTGGATTACGTCATCGTGCAGCGAGCGGCTGGCATGGGAGCTCTGAACGTACTGAAGATGTATTGAATATATAATGGTATTGGATGTACTGTCTAGATGTATTAAATATATGCTCATGAATGTACTGTAGATGTATTGAATATATGCTGATGAATGTACTGTAGATGTATTGAATGCTAATGAATGTACTGTAGATGTATTGAATATATAATGCTAATGAATGTCTAGATGAATTGAATTGGATAATGCTAATGAATGTCTAGATGTATTGAATATATAATGCTATTGAGCACACATTCGCTTCGCTCATGTTTGCTCATTCTGCTTGTTTTTTATCTTAATCACTGATACGAGCGAAGTGATGTTAGTCGCTTCGAAACATTCGCTTCGCTCACGTTTCTGGTCATTTTCACCTTCCTCATCACTCAAACACTCGCTTCGCTCATGTTTGTCGCTCATGTTTGTTACGCCTTCAAAACCTGTATCCTCAGCACCACCTCCTCATCCATCCTCTCCAAATTCGCAATCCTCACCGGCACCTTCAACCTCACCTGCTGCCCGTTCGACATGCAAACCACAACCTTCACATGGTACATCCTCACCACATGGCAGCTCTGAAAGTCAGGCACGAACGTGTGGTAGTCGTAAGCCCTGGAATCCTTCTTTAGCACGCCCTTTGCACGTGCCTCCCTCAAGTCCACCTTTAAGTTGACTCTTCTTCTCAACACCTCGCCCTCGACCCAGTCAGTGTCCCCACTCACTGTGGACGGCACCTCCAAGTTCATCATCTTGGTCTTGATCCCCGTGATTGCCTTGACATCGTTCACAAACTTCTTTTCCAACACGAGCTGGAGTCCCGAACTTCTCAACCTCTGTGCAACCGCAAACATCCTCACACTGGCTTCCCTCACTGGTTTCACCAAGTTCACCATGATATCGTCCCTCGAGTCCTCCTCGTTCCTCCCCGCCTTGATCTCCTGGTTAAACACCATATCGTGGTACAACCCCAACGGAATGGCGTACGTTGGCGAAACCGCCGTCACCACCACAAACTCCGCCGAAATAGACTTGATGCGCACCTCCTTGTTCCCACCCCCAGTCTGGATCGAAAACGTGAGTGGGATATCAAGCACCCACGAAGCCTCTTTTGCCTCAATGTCCTTCCTACCGTCACCGCACCTCGCACCATCTTTCCCCACCAATTGCGGGATATAGTGCACGACATGTGGCTTTCTGGAAAACTCCACATTGAGGGTATTGAGGTGGTGTGTCCCCAACAACGAGGACTTGTACAAAGGAACCGCAAAATCATAGTACTCTAACCTCTTTGGTCTTGGCTGGATCGCCTTTTGGTCAGCAGTAGTAGTTGGCTTTATTGGAGGCACCTCGATATCTGGGTTCTTGGAGTGGAGCAACTCTAGCCCTTCCCTAGTCTTTTCCTCAATGGTTTCCATGATATACCTCAAGTTTGCACGCCCACACAGAATATCATTAAAGTTGTACTTTGTATGCGGCAACACTCTGAACTCACACCCCTTTGCCTTGAGCACCACGAAATCGTACTTGTCGCTGGAGTTGGCATAGCGGGAATGTCTCCCCACAAATCTGGCCCACACCGCATACTTTACTGTGGTGCCCACAAACCCAAAGTCTTTTATTGCGTGGCCCTTCGAAGTTGTGCCGTACCCCATGCTTGGAGGCACCTGGACATGCTTATTGAAACTGTGGTCCTTGCACACCGAATCGAGCAATTTGTCGGGGATACGGAACGAGAAGAACCGCTTATACTTTCTGTGGGGCATGATGGTCCGCGACCGGAGAAACCAAGTATAAGTATCGTCCATTGGGTCATAAATCACACGTTCACCATCCTCCATACGAAGTTCAGGAGGGTTCTCCTGGTCCACACGCTTATCTGTATTGATACTTGCCTCATTATAACTTGCTGCGAAATCAAACATCTGTAAGAAATTGTACGTAAACGTCTTTGCCTCAAAGTGCCCCGTGTTGTTCTTCACCTTGACCTGGCCCTCTAGCACGGTATAGAACGTATCGAAAGGAATTGGCACCTCGCCTGTGTTTTCAATAAAAATGTGTCCGTGGATAAAGTCACCCTGACGGTACTCTAGGTCCAGGGGGTCCACCAACTCTGGTTTTGTGTTGTACATCCCACGACCTTTGGTGAAATGGATCGAGATATCGACCGCACGAGCCATAGGATTCTTCGAGTCACTCAAATCCTTGAGCCGGTGGATGTTGTCCACCAAATTATCCTTAATGTGGTTATGTTCAAAGTCCTCACCTTCGTTGGTGGTTGAGGCAGTGAGACGTTCTGTCAGCACAGACGGACGCGATAACGCGCACGAACTCTGGTCTGAAAAAATCGAGGTGGTACTGGAATGTCTCTCGTACGTGGGGGGAACAGCTTCCTTCATGCCAGCATTGATGGTGTTGTTGTACATGTAGTACGAGGGCAATATGGTCCAAAGACCGTCTTCCTCGACCCTAGCATCGAGAGTGTCTTCGTAGTCCTTGGTGAAGGGCCGCGATGAACACGGGGGCGTGCACTCTGACGTACATTGGTGAATTGGATCGGAAACCATGAGATCTGTTGTTGGTTCTTGGTTCTTGGTTCTTGGTTCTATGGTTCTTGGTTCTATGCTTCTTGGTTCTATGGTTCTGTGGAACTTGCGGAACTCGGTTCGTTGTGTTATCTAGTGAAGATATCTACTGCCATCCCTTGATGGCATTTTTCTTCATTTTATCAACCTTAATTCATAACCATGTTGACTCACCGCGGGGAATTGACTCTTTCCAAGTCAAAACACCCTGCCAAAAAAAGAATATGATGGAAGCACAAAGAATAGCCTAATAAGTTAATTCACAGCATTCAAACTTCCACCTCTACCTCCATCTATACTCCACCTCTACCTCTACCTCTACCTCTACCTCTACCTCCATAAACACTCCATCACCTCCATCTACACTCCATCTACACTCCATCACCTCCATCACCTCCATCACCTCCATCACCTCCATCACCTCCATCACCTCAACCTCCACCTCCACTCCATCTTTGTACCTTCTTTGGTGATCCTTGGCATTTGAATTTGCAACCATTGGCCCACGACACCAGCCAGCCTCAGGCCAATGACTCAAGCTGCACAAGGCTTAAACATGAGGATGAATGGGTAGATAGATTGGGTAGATAGGGGAGATAGGGGAGATAGGGTAAATAGATTGGAAATTGGGTTAATTGTGTTAAATTGGGTAGATAAGACGATGACAAATCAATATAAAATAAAACGGTTGATTGCCGTTTGTGGACTCGGAATCTCGGAATCAATGTGGAGACGAAATGACGAATTGACTACAATTGCAAGTGAAACAAAAGGTAATTGAGTCATGTTCTGGATTATTCCAGACGAAGAGTCATACAGTGTAGTAAAGTAGAGTAGAGTAGTAAAGTAGAGTAGAGTAGAGTAGAGTAGAGTAGAGTAGAGTAGAGAAGTAGAGTAGAGTAAAGTAGAGTAGAGTAAAAGCAGTAGTAGAGTAAAGAAGAGTAAACTAAAAGAGTAGTAGAGTAAAGAAGAGTAAACTAAAAGAGTAGTAGAGTAAAGAAGAGTAAACTAAAAGTAAGCAAGAGTAGTGAAAATTACGAGCAAAAGTACAAACAAGTCTGTTCTTCGTTGTAGCCGTGCAATGGGTGCCGTTTTTCTGTGTGCGTAGGTGGAATGACAAAGCGAGATTGTGTAAGGGAAGAAGTGTGAACATCTCTAATACTTGTACACTAATATTACTACACTAATATTACTACACTAAGTTGTGTCGCACGCTGTAGGGAACACACTTATATCTAACTCACGAAGGAATACCTACTTATATCTAACTTGTCAGGATTACCTACCTTTAGTGATAGTATTATATGCAGCACTCTAAAGAGCCTAGTCCGTGCCCCTCGTTCTACAGTTAGTGAACTACAATACTTCTACCTCTACTACTATTACTACAGTATTATCTTTTACTTGTACACTACACACACTTCAACTTGTCATTGCTTCTTCAACTTGTCATTCCTACACTCCAAT
Organism: Kodamaea kakaduensis; assembly: GCA_030558435.1. Taxonomy (NCBI): domain Eukaryota; kingdom Fungi; phylum Ascomycota; class Pichiomycetes; order Serinales; family Debaryomycetaceae; genus Kodamaea; species Kodamaea kakaduensis. The sequence goes on from JAJMSN010000019.1 coordinate 236,520, forward strand.
TGCTATACACCAAAATCGCTACACTTCAATTACTACACCAAAATTACTACCAAAACTACACTAAAATACTCACTTCAATTACCACTCTCCAATTACTACACTTAAATCACTACGCACTACTACTACACTAAAATACTGCTCTCTAATTACCACTCTCCAATCGCTACACTACTACACTAAAATTACTACACTACTAATTACACACCACTAGCCTACCATTACTCATACTAAACCTTATCTTCTCTCTTCTCTTCCTCTTCTCTTCCTTTTCTCTTCCTCTTCTCTTCCTCTTCTCACATGACTTTCACATGACTGATCAATTAGATAGACCGATCAGTTGATCCATAGTTTATTCTTCAAGAATGAAGCAATCACTGATACCAAACGTAAAACAAACGCACATCATACAACTACCAAATGTACGTAAAACTATGACCAAATAAAACTATGACCAAATAAAACTATGACCAAACAAAACTATTACCAAACATAGACTGTTTCCATACACTATTACCAAACACTACATAGACTGTTTCCATACACACCACCAAGCACTACACTCTCAAAATGAATAAAGTAAATCAATTGAGCAAAGCTCAATTGATGATTGATTGCCTATAACTAGCAATCAATTTCGCTTCGCTCAATTGATTGAACTACCTTGATTGAACTACCTCGATTGATTGAACTACCGATTGATACTACCACCCCTCTTTTGCGGACCCCACCGCTACAAACCAAAAAATAACCGGTGACCATTCCAGCCAAGTCTCGACGAATCGGGAATGGTTTGAGAATTACCTTCGCAACATTTGACTTAAGCTCAGCCAGAAAGAAGTAGATTAGAGATTAATAAGAAGATTAGAGACTAATAAGAATAAGATTAATAAGAATAAGATTAGAGATTAATAAGAAGAAGACGAAGAGAATAAGATTAGAGATTAATAAGAAGAGAAGAAATGAAGAAGAATGAAGAATAAGAAGAATGAGAATATCGTAAGACAATAAAAATTAAGAGCATGGAGTACCCTTATAGCAAAACGTAACACCGTTTAGTCTTGACATAACAGTCTGACGCACAGTCGAACAGTCGAACAGTACTGATTCTAGTTCTTTTTTCTTCATTCCGAATCTCGGACCGCGTCTAGGGTCCCCTGTTTCAACACAGCCTTGATTGCAAATATTATACGAAGCACACAACACAATACATCAACATACACCACACAACACACAATATACAATACACAACACACAACACACAATATACAATACAACATACACAACACAACACACAACACACAACACACAATCTATAACATTTCAAATAACAACTCGTTACACTCGTTGTTATTTGCTTACCGTCGTTACTCGCTTCGCTCGTTCCTCCTAATCAACTTGAAAGTTTATTTGATTAGCTTCGGGAGTTTATTCTATATTTAGGCCATTGTGGTGAAATTTCAAGATGCAATAAGATGCAATTTTCAGATGCCCATCAGGTCGGGTGGGTGGTGTCGGGTCGAGTGTCAGAGTCGTCAGGGTGTCAGGGTGTCGTCAGATCAGTATAGAATGCCGTTGCCGTTATCTCCATTGCATTCTCGTCAATCGTCTATTTTGTGCAGGACTGACGGATTGGGTCGGTGGATGTCCTAATTCTCCGATTGCCTTACAATTGAGCGAAGCGAAATTGTAAGTATTCCAACTTACCATTGACCTTACAATGAGCGAAGCGAGATTGTACTCGCAACTTACAATTGATTACAATTTAGGGAAGCGAAATTGTAAGGGAAGCTAATTGACTTGCAATACTTACAATGAGCGAAGCGAAATTGTAAGTATCTACAACTACCGTTGACCTTACAATTTAGCCAAGCCAAACTGTAGGTATCTTACAACTTACAATTGACCTTACAATTTCGCTTCGCTAAATCGTAAGTATCTTACAACTACAATTGACTTGGGGAAATTGTAGTAAATTCTGCCTCGTCTACCTTTTCTACTTAGCATAGATGAGCTTCGCTCATCTATGCTTACTTCTTTTACTTCGCATAGATTCGCTTCGCTCATCTATGCTTGCTCATCTATAATCTATGCTTTCTACACCTCGCATAGATTCGCTTCACTCATCTATGCTCCTATCGCATCTATGCTGTATTAGCTACCTCATGGCACATTCGCTTCGCTATGTGCCTCTATCTAAAAATTACACTGATTCGGGTACAGTCTGTCATCCAACGGCTGGGGAAAAACGCCTGCGGCCAACAAAGCCTTCATGTCCCACTCAATGGCATTTTCCGTCTTCCAGTTCCAGAACACCCATCCACCAGTCTGTTCAAACGCATCCAACTGGGCCTCAATGTACTTTCTGACATTGGTCTTGTATTCGTCGCTCCAGCCGTCCACATACAAGTATGGGTCACACGAGTCGATCTTTTGCGCATTGTCATAGTCTCCGCTCCAGCGGGCTCCCCTGCGCACACCATTCAACCAGCGGGCACAGTCCGTCAACGCCGCCAGCCACTCACCGGCAACGTTCCAGTGGCTCTCCTTCTTGGCCTCGGTTCCCCAGGCACAAGCGGCCGAAACGTGGTCCTCAATCAGGCGCTGCAACTGGTCCTCGCTAAACACCTGGTAGTGGTGGTGGTCCACAACCACGTTCCACTGCCAGTCGTTGGTGGCCAAAAAGTCGTCCCAGTACCCTGTGCTCTGCTGGAACGCGTCGTGAATCACAACCGGGGTCACAGAGTTGGTCTTTCTCAAGTTGTCGTACCCATTCTGGTAAAACTCCTTGAGCTTCTCCATGCTGAGCACCAGGCCCATGGGCTCGTTGAGCAACTGGATCCCGATAATCACATCCTTGTACTCAGAAGTACCATACTTTTCGAAAATCTCCTGCAACACATCGAGTGTGGTTTGTGTATTGTCCCCATTCTGGAACTCAATCTGGTCCCTGAGACCCGAGTTGTCAAACCCGTTTTGCGAGCCCGGCGCACCGTGAAGGTCAACCCACACCTTGAGGTCGTACTTGCGGCACCACTCAAGGGCCTGGTCGAGGTAGTCGGTCTGGCCCTGCACATAAGGGTCATTGTCCAAGGTCTTGAAGGCCCAGTACCCGATTGGGATACGGACAAAGTTCAATCCTGCATCTTGCATCTTTTGGAAGTCGTCCTCCTGGTACCACGTCTTCCAGTGCTGTTCAAGAGTACTCTTTGCCTGGTCCTTGCCGAGCTTCTGGGCAAAGTGATACTCGTCGACTGGCACCAGCGAGTCGTCGCCATTCTGCTGGAACTGGTCGAAAAGCGAGGGCGTAATGTACGGCTCAAGCACAAACCAGCCGCCCAAGTTCACACCTTGAATCTTCTTGTTGTCATAGTCCCAGGCGTAGCCATTGTCTCTACGCAAAAGATTGGCGTCCTCGTCGAGGGGAACCATGGGCGAGGGCGCTGCCGCAGCAAGCAAAGCGTTGGCGAGAAGAAGGCACGTGGAGAGGTTGAAGCGCATAGTTGGCCAGAGCAATGTGGCCACGGACGGCTTTAAGTACTACGTACGTCAGGGCACCTGTACCGGGGACAAAGGCTCAAGTGACACAAGGGCTCAAATGGGCTTAATGATTCTATTTAGAATCCCCCCTGCTGGCGCGTAGAATATTTGTGTTTGTGACCAAAACAAAAAATAGCAAGTCTGTGAAAACAGGATGACAGAATACCGGAACACCCCATACACACTACAGTAATAAAAGTAGGCCTGATACTACAGTAGACAACTAACAGACAACAAACAACAGACAAACAACAACCAACCAACAACCAACCAACAGTCAACCACCACCTACCAAACACAGTAAGAACCAACAATAGGCGCATACCCTACTAGGTAATCTGGGTGACCGATAATCCCATTGTTTTTTTCTTGTCACTGCAAGAGCCAGTGGGGGGATGTAGAAACCAGCGGCCATTGATCATAACAGTCATTCAGTGTTTAGTTAGTATTTGAATTCTCCTTACTCGATTATTCTTCTCATACAAATTTTGTCACTAATATTCACTTAACAGTATTCACTATCAGTATTCACTATCAGTATTACTATTAGTATTACTATCAGTATTCACTATCAGTTCACTATCAGTAACTATCAGTAACTATCAGTATTACTATCAGACTATCAGTATTCACATCACCAATCACCATCCTGTTCTCCTATTTCGTAGACGCTTCGCTCATCTATGCCTATGCTCACTGCTTCGCGTCGCACCTTTTCTTTTACTGTTTATCGATCTAGTTTCGAACTTGAACGTTGGCGTTTCACTCCAAAAATAACCAGCTAAAAGAAACGATCAATGGTTTCACCGAAAAGGCGGTCGCCTGTGCCAAGTAGTGGTGTAATAGTATGAGTAGTAGTAGTAAGGGTAGTGTGGTATGTGAATAGTAGAATATGAATATGAATAGTAGAATATGAAGAATATATGAAGAATATATGAAGAATATATGAAGAATATATGAAGAATATATGAAGAATATATGAAGAATATATGAAGAATATATGAAGAATATATGAAGAATGTAATATGAATAGTTGAGTATAACAAGGACTGCTGAACAATCTGAATAACGAGGATTGACTAAGCAGATGTGAGAATGACGAAGACGAGCAGAATATGGATGGAAACAGACTGCTTGGGAATGACGAGGCAGAAATTGACAGTATCAGGCATGACTTGGCAGTCGAGAACTCATACATGATTCATGTGATAGGCAAGTACGAGTGAAGCGGTTCTTGTAGAGGAGGTGTGGTAGTACTAGTAGAAGTAGAAGAGTCCAGTACTAGGAAGTACCAGTAGAACTACCAGTACTAGTAGAAGTACCAGTAGGAAGTAGTAGTACTAGGAAGTACCAGTACTAGGAAGTAGTAGCACTACTACTAATACTAATACACAATCTACTAGTAGTGCGTTAGCACTACTAGTATTACTACTAAAATCACCACCACTAGTAGTGCTAACGCACTAGTACTATGACGTAACTATTTACAATATCATGATTGCACTGCAATAAAACAATTTCGCTACGCTCAATTGTTTATAGCTCAATTGTTTATAGCTCAATTGTTTATAGATTGTAGATTGTTTGTAGCTCAATGTTTGCTTTCCTGTTGCAAGGCGTCTGTTCGTCATCGTGAAACTCATTTTACTTTCGTTCATGCATTCTCGGGGGGTTTCATGTGTGTTAAAAATAGGGACGTTTTAACTTTGATCTACCATATACACAACCACACACAACCATCACAACCATAATTTCCCGAGGTGTATGAAATGCTTGTGTGTTGTTGTGTTGTAGCTTGTAGCTTGTATTGCTCGTATTGCTTGTTGTATGTGGGTGCTTGTATTTATTGCTTCGACAAAGACAGAATGTAGACAATAGACATCTACAAAATACTACAAAAGCACTCAAGTGCACTCAAGTGCACTCAAGTGCACTCAAGATACATAAGTAGACACAAGATACAAAACACTACAAAACACTACAAAGCACTACACAATACTCAGCACAAACAAGAAATCGATATAAAGTATCAAAAAATAGAAGGCCAAGCGACAGAGTTTGAACAATTGCATATCTCTTCATACCTTCTTCATACTTCTTCATCTTCTCCACCTTCTCACCTTCTCACCTTCTCACCTTCTCACCTTCTCACCTTCTTCATACCTTCTTTTTCTTATCAACTTCCCTTATAACCTTCCCTCATCTACCCACCATCCTTCACCTCCTTCATCTCATCTCTCTTGTTTGTTTTTGTGTACTGTACCGAGTATTGGCCACACCTCCGTGTTCGGGATCCGGGGGTGATCAATAGGCCATCTAGCAGTTGGGTGCGTGGGTGAATTTGGGTGTGGTGGTTGCATTTGGGGTGCTTGGCTGGTGGCTGTTGGCTGGTGGCTGTTGGCTGGTTGGCTTGGTTGGGGTTGTGATGATTGGGTGTTAACGCTGGTTAGGCGACTACTGTTTACCTCTTTGTCAATGCAACACAAGCCAAAAAGTCTAATGTTGAAAAAACGCATTTCGAACATTGATCAGATGCGTAGCGTGATTCAATTGCCGAGAGGTAGCTTGATAGGAGGGGGAGAAGTTAAGGTAAAAAGTAGAGGAAAGAGAAATAGAGGAAAGAGAAATAGAGAAGAGTAGATAGTGATAGTAGAAGTAGATAGAGAAGTAAAAGTAAAAGTAGATAGAGAAGTACAAGTAGATAGAGAAGTACAAGTAGATAGAGAAGTACAAGTAGAAGTAGAAATAGATAGAGAAAGTACAGTAGACATAGAGAAGAAGCATGAATAGTACAAGTTCAAGAGTTTGTGTAGTAAGACTACACCCCGGACTAGCAACTATTAGAGACATGCAATGCTGAAACATCGTATAGACCAATTTGAAAGGTTTGAGGCTTAGTTTTTCATTTTTCACTGTGGTTCACTTCCTTGCGCGGATTCTCGAAACCTATTCCATTACACAAGACACGTTTTCAGGCACGCTTGGGTGCCGTTAGCGAGCCAATTGGTTTTGGGACTCTTTTTGGGTTCCATTTGGTTTTGGGGCAGTTTGCCGATTTTGAGGCACGTATTTTTGCACTCGGGTTTTGGGTAACATTCAGTGCGCCGAGCGCATTTGAGTAAGTTGCGAATTTCACCTGTACACTCGCGAAGCGAGTGAGTGGTAGTAGGGTCACTGGTAGTAGATTAGTAGAGTCACTCACTTCGCTCGTGAGTAATAGTAATAGAGAAGAGTAGTAATAATAACAAGTAAAAAGTTTCAAGTAGATGATCTGGATCGACTGGCCAAGCTTTTTTGAAGGGTTTTTACGTCTGGTTTTTCCGGACATATCGCGAATTAGTCGTTTTGTCGATCCACTCGACACTCGACTACAATGTAACAGTTTTGCAAACTGAATGTTCATCTTTAATTCTATTCTATACACTTTTTTCTCTCTTTCTCTCCTCTCTCCTCCCTTTCTCTCCTCTCTCTCCTCCCTTTCTCTCCTCCCTTTCTCTCCTCCCTTTTCCACTCTCTTTCTATGTTCTCTTTCCTCAACTCTACATTCTATTCCCTTCATCTTCTCTTCCCCCTCCCTTTTCTTCTTCCCTTTCTTTTCTCGACGTTACTCGTAACCTTATTCTCGCGACTGCTTAACCTTTGTTGCCGGAAGTTTATTCGATATGGAATTTATTGGACGAAAATGGAAGGAGAGCCGAGGGTTCGCCAAGAGGGTTCGCGAATGTGAGCGAGCGAACATGAGTGAATTAGTGATTGTGAGTCGAACGATCTCATGATTGTTTCATACGATCTCATAATTGTTTCATACACTATCATATACATTATCATAATCAACATATACACTATCATAATCAATATATACTCTACATAGTCACCATATACTCTACATAGTCACCATATACTCTACATAGTCACCATATACTCAGTCTATCATATACTCACTTATCATATCCTTTACCTAAAATACTTCACCTAAAATACTCCACCTAAAATGCACCTATTCGCATTCTTCTCTGCTGTCTTATTAGTGTGTTGCACTCATTACTCACTCATTTGCTCAATTACTACCCACCATTGCTTACCATTACTCACCATTACTTACAATTACTTACCATTACTTACCATCACTTGAATTACCATTACTCACCATTACTTACCAATCACACCCAATCACTTACTCATTCGCTTCGCCTTTGAGTAGCATTGAGTAGCTCTCACCTCATCAATTTGCAGCCTCCTGGATTATGTAATCATTCGACATGGCTCAGAAAAGAACATCAGATACTCCAAACAGTGTCGATACTACTATCAGATACAAACAGTTACTATTATCAAATACAAACATTTTATTTACTGTCAGATACAGTCATCTTATCTACTATCTGTCTATCTGATATCACATTCCCAACATTCCCAACATTCGGCTTAGTTTTTTCCCTAAATGATATCAAAAAGAATCGCGGCTATAACCGCGGCTGCCCACAACGGCACTGCGGATCGAGAATTGTTATTCTCACTTCTGCTAAGTTCATCCCTTTCTTCCTCTTTCTTCATAAATTTTATCTTCTCTCCACCTCTTCTTCCTCTGCTCTCCTTATTTACATCTTCTCCCTCTCCTCCCTCTCCTTCCTCGCTTCACATCTCCTTCATTTGTACCTTATCTGAAATTACTGAAAATAACTAATTTAACCGGATGCTCACGTGACTGTTCCACACTTGGAGCCTCCCCCCACTTCATACATTGCACTCCACCGCCACCTTTCACTCCACCTCTGATTTCACCTTTCACTCCACCCTTACTCCACCTTTCATTTCATTTCACCTTCTCCACCTCTTCACCTCCTCCACCTCTTCACCTCTTCCTCCCTTCATCTTACTATTCACAATCAGGTCCCTCTTGTCTCCTCATTTTAGTTACTGTCACTGTCACTTGTTTCACCCCCTCACCCCATCTTCGATCTCATCTAATCTCTTATCTTGCGCTTCACTCCCAATTAGGACATCTCGAATTTTCTTTTTAATCATCTCGATTGTCTATCCGACCTTATCAAATCATGATAAATACTAGGTGATTTCATAGAGAGAATAGAGGATAGAAAGAATAGACTAGACCACTGAGATCAGATTAGATCAAGAAGATTAGACTGAAGACAAAGAACTAGACTGACTAGACTGACTAGACTGAGACAAAGAACTAGACAGACTAGACAGACGACTGAAAACTAGACTCAAGACAGTACTAGACAGACTAGACTAGACAATAACTAGACAGTCTAGACAGAAAAGACTAGACATACTCCAACTACAAGTGAAAAATCTAAAATAAAAAGACAAGAAATCTACTATGGACATCCAACTACGCACCACCAACACCCATGCGGAATTGAATGACCGCCATAACGAGGACTTTGTTCCCGGAACCTTCAATATTTATACCAATGTTGGAGACGGTGAGGAGGGCGCTGTGGGGGAAGGTAAAGAAAAAGTCAAGATGATGGGCAACATTATTCTCATGCCCCAGCCGTGTGATTCATGTAACGATCCACTCAATTGGTCCATTTCTCGAAAGTTTGTCAACTTTGCAATTCTTGCCATCATCACGGGGTTCACTGCTGCCACCTCCAACGACGCTGGTGCCGCTCAAGATGCGCTCAATGAAGAGTACGGCATTTCCTACGATTCCATGAATGTGGGTGCGGGTGTGTTGTTCGCAGGCATCGCCATCGGGACGTTTGTTCTCACGCCCTTGGCCTCGATTTACGGCCGCAAAATATGCTACTTCCTCTGTATTCTCTTGGGGTTGGGCGGGGCTCTCTGGTTCGGCAAGTCCAACTGTGTGTCTGATACCATCTGGTCGCAGCTTTTTGTCGGACTCTCCGAATGTTGTGCCGAGGCACAGGTCCAGTTGAGTTTGGGCGATTTGTACTTTCAGCATCAGTTGGGTTCGGTCTTAACAGTGTACATTTTGGCCACATCCGTGGGGACGTTTTTGGGCCCTATGTTTGCGGGCTTCATCAGCTCCAGTATGGGATTTCGCTGGATAGGTTGGTTAGCGGCCATTCTATCGGGAGGACTTCTAATCATTATTGTGTTTGGGCTCGATGAGACTTATTTTGACCGTTCTCTTTTCAACAAGTCGCTCAGAAGTACCCTTTCGATTACAAAGAGTAGGATCTTGGATAAGAACATGGAGGAGTATGAGGGGAGGAACGTTGATGAGGTGTTGCAGAAAGAGGGAGCGTATGAAAAAGAGGAAAAGGAAGCCTACCGTAATGAAAAAGAAACATACGGTTACGACAGCTACAACTCGGACTCTAAGGAGTATGAAAAAGACAAGGACTACGACTTAAAAGACTCAAAAGATTTTAACTCAAAAGACTCTAAGAATGTCACACCATATGCCTCCGTCGACTCTTACGGAGCAAGTGATCCCCCAAAACCATACTGGAAACGTATTGCACTCATTACTCCAGCCACCAACATCAAAGGAACGGGTTTTCTCCAGTATTTGAACCAATTGCGTCTTCTCACAAAAGTGTTTCTTTATCCCCCTGTCATCTTTTCTGGTTTCGTGTGGGGCATCCAGGACGCACTTCTCACATTCTACATCACTGTAGAAGATGACACCTACTCCGACACTCCTTATAACTACTCCGACAACAAAGTGGCCATTATGAATGTGCCCACCTTGATTGGAGCCGTCATTGGGTGTATCTACGCGGGGTACCTCAGCGACCACTTTTGCATCTGGATGGCCAAGCGCAACAAGGGAATCCAGGAGGCCGAGTACAGGCTCATTTTCCTCGTGTTGCCAGCGATTATCTGCCCCATTGGTCTCGTGCTTTTTGCAATCGGAACAGACAGGCAGTGGAACTGGGTGCCCACCTACATTTGCTTAGGGATCATAGGATTCGGGTTCGGTAGCTCGGGTGACGTGAGCATGGGCTATTTAATGGATGCCTATCCCGATATGGTGATTGAGATGATGTGTGGAGTGGCGGTGATCAACAACCTTTGTGGGTGTATATTCACGTTTGCATGTTCCCCAATGATTGATGCGATTGGGAACTCGAAGGCGTTCGGGGTGATGGCGGCGATAGAGTTTGTCGTGATGATCTCGGCGATTCCAATGATGTATTACGGGAAGAGGACGAGGAGGTGGACGAAGGGGTGGTATTTGGAGTTTTGCACGATGAGGGATGCTATTTAGCGACGAACGAACGAACGAGAGAGCGAAGCGATCGAGTGAGTGAATGAGTGACGACTATGTTTGAACGAGAGAGCGAAGCGATCGAGTGAATTGCGACTGATTGGTGAGTATGTTCGAGAGAGCGAAGCGATCGAGGAATTGAAGTGGTCAGTATGTTGAACGAGTGAGCGAAGCGATCGAGTGAATTGCAACTGATTGGTGAGTGTGTTGAAAGAAAGAACGAATGAGAGAGTGAGTAATGAGTGGAGTGTTTTGAACAAGCGATCAAGTGAATGACTGAGTGGTGACTTGTGAATGAGTGGTGACTAGTCAATGAGTGGTGACTAGTCAATGAGTGGTGACTAGTGAAGAGACTCACGATTCAAAACGAATCAATAAATTACCTTATAGAAGTTAATGAATGTATGATACGATATCAACTTTATTCTTGTAGCCCTATTTGTGTGGATTGTACAGACAATTTTGTCCTTGATCTACAATAAATCACCTAATTGAAGTTAATGAATGTATGATACGATATCGACTTTATTTCTGTGGCCCTCACATAATTTGTGTGGATATATTGTACAATTTCAAGTCTTGATCTCAGATCCACTGACTTTTTTTAAAATGGGTGCAAAAAATGAAAATTTTAGATTACCCAAAAGGGAAGGCCCAATAGTAGTCAATTAAGAAGACAATTATCAATGGTTAATAGATGATAAGAGTACTTGTATGTTGACAAAGTGAAGGAGAGAATTCAAAAACTTGTCATACTCATTGAGTTATCATTTAGTTTGTGGCATAACATCGACCTAATCATCAGTCTCGTGATCTTACAGTATCAATATTCTATGAAGAGACTTCATTTTGATCTTGCTTCATATTCTATTCATTTTTTTTATTTCATCTAAATCTACATGTTCATATTCATATTCATATTCATATTTATGTTCATTCCCATTGTCATGTTCATTTTCATGTTCATGTTCTTGTTTAACTAAATGTTCATCCTTCTCTTGTACTATGTGCAGTACCATCAATCAGACTCAGCTACTTCTTACATCTACTTCTCTCTCTCTTCTCTACTTTCCTACTTCTGTACTTCTCAACTTCTTACATCTACTCCTCTATTCATACCTCTCTTCTACATTCCCTTTTACCCACCTTGTGCACCGTCACTCGGCCACTGTCACTCGCTTCGCTCGTGCCAGTTGTGCCAATGTGCAGTACTAGGGCTCAGCCCTCCCCCCATTACTTAAAAAAAAAACCACCATCTTTTTTCTTCACCAACTAAGAACTAGTCCGCCTTTTGCTTAAATCGATTACTTCTAGTTATGTCTACTGAATCTGCTTTATCCTACGCTGCCTTGATCTTGGCCGACTCCGACATCGAGATCTCCGCTGACAAGCTTGCCACTTTGGTTGGCCAGGCCAACGTTGAGATTGAGTCCATCTGGACCGACATCTTTGCCAAGGCCTTGGAGGGTAAGGACCTTAAGGAGTTGTTCTTCAACATCTCCGCTGCCCCTGCTGCTGGTTCTGCTGCTGCTCCTGCTGCCGGTGCTGCCGCCGCTGAGGAGGTTGCTGAGGAGAAGGAGGAGGAGAAGGAGGAGTCCGACGACGACATGGGTATGGGTTTGTTCGATTAAATAGATAATGTTAGCGCGTTAGTACATGATAAAGGACATTCAAGTAGAGCACGAGCGAAGCGAGTGCTCGTACAGTGTAGTTCAACGAGCAACGAGCGAAGCGAGTTGCCCGTTGTAAGGAATGCAATAAAAAGTTGAGCAGAGGTGAAAAGTGAGAGTGAACGAAATAGTGAGTACATTATCAGATCCATTTGAAGTTTTCCCAAACGGCACTTACTACGATACTTAATAAGTATATGGCTATTGAATGAAAATGTACGATAAATGTGCTAAAGTGTAGTAAAATGTATGGAAAGTGTACAGTAAATTGTGCAGTTAAATGTATGAAAAATGTATGTGAAAAATCTACGGTAAATTGTACGTGAAAAATCTACGGTAAATTGTATGTGAAAAATGTATGTGACTAGATCGATGAAAAATTCAGAGTAGCCGCATCAGCCAGAACACTACTCGATCCAACTCATATCCAGAAACTAATCCTAGATTCTCCCAGTTTACACGTAGATGAGGATTTTCTTCATACTTCATATACATGAGTTTTCGATACTACATTGTACTCAGTGTCGCACAGTATCAGTACAAATCTTTTCAACTGGACCATCGAACAACTGAAAAAACAACTTCACGACAACTTCACTTCGTTCAGTTGTTCGTCTAGTTGTTTGTTCTGTTGTTCTGTTCTACACTCACTCGCTATCGCTCGTTCGTTGTCTTCTGTATCATATATTAGCTACTACCAATTCCCGAGATTACTTCTTCTTCTTCTCAGCCTCAGCCTCGGCCTTCTCCTTGTCTCTCTTCTCTCTGATACCCTTGTACTTCTTCTCGTTCTGAGCCTTTCTCAAGGTGGCAAAGGCGGTAGCGTCCTGCTTCTCAACAGCTCTTGGGGCAGACTCAACAGCTGGCTGGACAACTGGGAAGAGAGCGTTGGTGTCGACCTGCTTGTGGGCAGCAATGAACTCAGAGGCCTTGGTCTTCTTGTCAAAGATCACCAACTTGGACTTGTACTCCTTCAATCTCTGGACGTTGGCGTCAAAGGTCTCCTGGGACTTGTTCTGTCTTCTGTGGTCGACGGCGATTCCAACGCTTCTGGCGTACTTGGCGGTGTATCCAACAGCCTTGATCTCAGCGAGGGTGAAACCTCTGCCGGCTCTAACCTTTCTGTTGTACTTGATGGTTGGGGCACGGACAATTGGTCTGAGGGCATCCAATGGCTTTGGAGCAACCTTGGCGGCCTTGGACAATCTGGCGTGTCTTCTAGAGGCCTTCTTACCGGCCTGGTCGAAGTGCACCTTGACTCTCTCCTGCCAGTGCTTTCTGAAGTGGTTCTTCAATAATGGTAAGTTCTTAGCGATGGCCATCGTGGGTTAGTTCACAGTATGAAATTATAAAAATTTAATTCGCTTTTTACTCGCGATTTCTGCGAAAAATTTTCGACTCATTTCGCAGTCACGAAAGTGTGCACTTTTCGGTCCACGAGTATTTTTCAGAATGTCTTTCCTTCAAATGTCGTCCCGAAAAAACGACATTGTAACAGTGCGTCTTGGAAAAATTTTAAATCTTTGAAAAAATTTGTATAGACTGTTCAGCAAGATGTCCACCCCACAATCTGTCCAAGTATGTATGACGACCAGTCCACACATCGAGCGAAGCGAGATGTGTGACTGTTGAAGAATATCAAGATGAACTGAAGAACTATATCCAGAATGACCAAGAATGATCTCATGACCTTAAGAAGACAGAATCAAGAAGACTCAAACTTAAGAAGACTCAAACTTAAGAAGACTCAAACTTAAGAAGACTCAAACAAGACTACTTAAGAAGGCTAAACTCAAGAAGATTCAAGGAATCATACGAAACCAACCATAATGCTAAAACAACCACTTTTTCAGAGTTCTCGAAATTATTCATAATTTTTCCCATACTAACATTCAGACTTTTGGTAAGAAGAAGACCGCTACTGCCGTCGCCCACGTTAAGGCCGGTAAGGGATTGATCAAGGTTAACGGTTCCCCAATCACCTTGGTCCAGCCAGAGATTTTGAGATTCAAGGTCTACGAGCCATTGACCTTGGTTGGCCTCGACAAGTTCCAGAACATCGACATCAGAGTGAAGGTCACCGGTGGTGGTCACGTCTCTCAGGTGTACGCCATCAGACAGGCCATTGCCAAGGGTTTGATTGCCTACTACCAGAAGTACGTTGACGAGGCCTCCAAGAACGAGTTGAAGAAGATCTTTGCTTCTTACGACAAGACCTTGTTGGTTGCCGACTCCAGAAGAATGGAGCCAAAGAAGTTTGGTGGTCGTGGTGCCAGAGCAAGATTCCAGAAGTCTTACCGTTAAGAAAGCAATTGTATTTGTTTTGGAGATGGTGTGTTTAATAAAAGCTTAGTAAGATTGTTGTAGAAGTCAGACAAGAGATCAACTCGCTTCGCGAGTTGAGCTCTTGGGTTTATCATAATGAAAGTGAACTATGTGAGCACTAATGAGAGCTTGTGAGCAACTAATTAGATCGAACTTATCAGAGAAACTTAGAGCGAACTAGGTGCGATGAGATTGAAGTATTCCATCAAAAAGATCTTTTTTCGATCTCGAGTACTTCCAGAAAACTTTGCACATTCATCTTCACATATATCTTAGGCATACATTATTGTCAACATTGACATCATCGACACATCTTGAACATTTGAAACCGCATACTTCTACCCTCTCAACAAGACCCTTCCTCTCAACCTTGAAGGGAACAGAGATCCCAACCAATAAATGCAATCTATCTACAAGAGAGACGAAAGAGCTTTTTCTCTGTTAGTGCAGTTGTTCTCTATCACTATAATCTGTAGTGACCTTCTTTGTCTGCCTGGTAATCGAGTATATTTGTTCAATGACATTTTTCGCAGCCATTACCTAGAACATTACTCAAACTACTTAGTCACACATAAATATCACTCATTTATGCTCACATACAATACTTTTCCATTCACTCTTCTTCCCCTAGACTCTCGTTATCATCATCTTCCGCTATTTCTCGTCTCTCACATTAGTATCTTGATGTGACTCCGTTCTTACAATTCGCTTGAAGTGAAGTTATTGCAACCTTTGAGATCATTTATCGTTCCATCAGTGACTCCTCATTGGCTTACTGTCCATCCCTCCCAAAATAGTGATCAAAGTCTATTGAGATAAGGACACAGCATTCATTACTGGTACTCTACAGAGAGACTCACTCAGATTGATGGGTACAATTGTAGTCATAATATTTTTCATTACACTCTGAGACTCCATCAGACTGTTTCGTACGCAACTGGTACCTTTTGACTCCATCACTGTTCGTTGTATTCTGAATTCATCAAGTGCTAGCTCTTGAAGTACTGACGGAACTGTCTACTACTTTTTTTCGCAGCCATTACTCAGTGTAAGGAACCTTATTCTAGATCATCAGATCAGATTGTCTGCTAGTGTCTTTTAGTCTTCTAATCTCTCTCTACTAGTCTCCTCTAGTCTCTAGTATGTGCTACTCTCTAATCTCTGCACATATATTCGTCTCTGCAGAATATTCCATACTAAATGAACCAGAAAAGGTTAGACTATCTGTTCGAGATGGGTATTCAAAAGTTTAATTACACCTTCAAACGTATATGTGTTTCTAATACGTTCCTAATACGTTCCTAATACGTTCCTAATACGTTCCTAATACGTTCCTAATACGTTCCTAATACGTTCCTAATACGTTCCTAATACGTTCCTAATACGTTCCTAATACGCCCAGAGCTCCATCTTCCAATGCAAAAAAAAAAAAAAAGGAAAAAACAAGGGGCATTCTGGGAATTGAACCCAGGGCCTCTCGCACCCAAAGCGAGAATCATACCACTAGACCAAACGCCCATTTTCTGAAAACCATCCCAAAATTACCCTACACAAATGACGAACCACTTATTTATTGCTGCCTCTTCATGGCTTTCACTGTCTCCATCATCTTCTCCTCTTCTTCACTGTTAACATATTCGCTATTTATTTCGCATAGATTCGCTTCGCTCATCTATGCTCATCTATGCTCATGCTCGATCTCTAAAAAAACAGATCAGATATGGTGTTGATTGATTCCAGTCCCCACGTCCAGGTTCCCCTTCTGGACGCCATTGACTTCGACTACATTCCCAACACATGCATTCTCGCTGTGCTCACGCCCAACAGCGTGCTTCTTCTCCACAGTCTCACACTTTTGCCCATTGGGTTCCACCAGCGGTCTGCGGACTCGATTGAACAGCACGGGAAAAACGACACACTCAAGACCAAATACATCGATGCGGCGGGCATGTCGCGCCAGTTCCGGCGTGTGAATGTGTTTCTCAAAACAGACGCCAATTTCCTCATCATCTACCAGATCCACTTGGATGTGGATACTGCAACCTACCAGATCCACGACGCGTCGGATGACAGGCTCATCCAGTCGGCGCAGCCGCTCCTCACCAAAAAGTTCAAGTATACATTGACGAATCTCCTCAAGTCGGCCAGCAACATCATATCGTCGAATCCACTGCCCAACTTGGTCAATGCCGAACAAGGCACCGAAGCGCACGAGGACATTTCCTTGGTAAAAGTATTCAATATATTCAAGATGCTCAAGTTGGATTTCGACAAGATCGACTTTTGGTTCATGACAGGGTCCCACGAGATACTTGTATTGAATAAGGAGAGGAGTGTGGAGAATTTCCAAGTGGTGAATGTAAAGACGTTTGAAAGCCATATTTTCGGGTTGGCGGACTTTGAGTGGTACACGGGAGACAGTGAGATCAAGTACATGACCTACAACAAGTATAGCAATTTCTTTGTCTTTGTAAATGGGGCAAATGAGGTGTGGACATTCAGCTTTACAGGTAATGCGGGCTACATGGTGTACGAACTAGATAGTGGAACAACTTCGATTTGTTTTAACCCGAAAAATAGCTTGGCTTTGTTGAGTCAGGGGGGGTTGGTCCAGTTGTTTGATCTTCCTTTCGATGAGACAATGATTTATTTGAGAGATGTTAGGGGGAAGGAGGAAAAGGAGGAGGAGAATGATAAGAATGATGAGGAGAGTGAGGAAAATGGGGAGAGTGAGAATGGGAAGGATAGTGAGAATGAGGTAAAGGAGAATGAGGAAAAGGAGGATGAAAATGAAAAGAACAATGAGAATGAAAAGAATGCAATATCGTGGTCACCTTGTGGCAACTTTTTTGTACTTCTAAACAGGTCCTCTGGTATATGGTACCTCTATTCCAAGTTTGGGATCCAGCAATTCAGCAGCGATACATCCAACCACCCATTTTTGAGGGCCTCCAAAATTGTCATTAGTGAAAACTCCATGTACCTTTACATTGTCAACAAAAGCAAAAAGAAGTCGCTTTTCTGCGTCAAACTCAGGAACCAGACTGGAGGTGTATGTTATAGTGTGGATTACATCAGTCTCATTAGAGGAACTCAATTCATCAACCTTCCTCTCCTTCAAGTATTCCAAGATGGACTTGAAAAGTGCCGTCCGTTGACGATCTCCCAGAACCGGTTCAACCAGGTGAGCGTATCACAGGGGCACGAGGTGAGTGTATCGACGCCTATTTTTTCCAATTCTGCCAACCACCCGCTCTGGTTCATGTTCAGGAACAGTTCCCTGGATAAGTTTGCGATCAAGAGCCACTTTTGGTTCAACGACTACTTGATTTTGGTGACGTCGTTGGACGATACGCTGTACGACGAGATCCGGGTGATCAACGCAAAGAAGTCGAAGCACGGACACGGGGGGGACGTTTTTGCGTTTGAAAACGACAATATTGTGTGGACGCACAACTTCCATAAGACGTCGTTTTTGCATGTGGATTTCGTCGATAACAAGGAGAGTGCGATTTTGATGATTGTGACGAGTGATACGAGGTTGGTTTTGTTGGAGTTTTCATCGGGGGAGGAAAGAAGGGGAAGAGAAGGTAAGGAAAGGGAAGATAAAAAAGAAGACAAGGAAGAAGACAAGGAAGAGGAAGAAGAAGACAAGGAAAAGGAACAAAAAGACCATGAAGAAGACGACGACTCTGAAAAAGAAAACCTTCTTACCGTTTCGTATACTAAATCATATGACCTCCACATCCAGCTTGTCAAAATCATACACATGGAATCCATAGCATCCAGTTTACAAGTTGAAAAGATTGTTCAAACGAGCATGTTTTCAAAGAAACACTTTGTGATATTGTTGAGTACCGGGGAGTTGTATGTGATGCAAAACACCTCGACTGTCCAAAACAAAACCAACTACAGTTTGCGCCAGCTCGCCCAGCAAGTGGACAAGTTCAGTTTATTGGAAGTATCTGGACTCGACTACTTGTACTACCAATCCAAGGGAGACTTGAAGGTTTATGAATTGGAGCTGTTACTGGGAGACATTCCGCGGCCCATTACCATACCATTTGAGCAAAACTACCAGGTGATCACAATCACCAACTCGTTGGAGGTGGTGTACCTCGAGAGCAAGATCACTCTGGAGGGGTTTGTGACGCAAAAGACATCGCGGGAGTTGGCACTCAACAAGTTCATTGAATATTATATTGATGACGACAAGGTGACGAGGTTCCGGGGACAAAAGTACTATGAGTACGCGTTGGAGTTGTTGCTTTTCACGTATCTCAATGAAGACAACGACGAGATGCTCAAGAAGTTGATCAAGATCATTGACGGGAACAAGGATATCTACATCAGGTGCTTTCGCAAGATTGAGTTGACGCACTGGGAGAAGTATTTTGCGGTGTTGGAAACTAACCTGACGAAACTCATGAAGGAGTTGATCGAGTCGGGGAACGTGGAGCAGTGCTACCATTTCCTCATCATTTACTTGAGTTCAAAGACGGAGGAGGACGATACCAAGGGGAGGTTGACGAAGGACGATTACGAGTTGATAAAGAAGATATTGGCAATGTTGGGGAAGGCAGACAAGTGGGAGTGGTGTTTGGAGTTGTGCAGGTTTGTCAAGATATTGGAGCCGGAAAAGGTGGTGAAAATGGAGGGAGATGAGGTGGTGTTTAGTGAGGGGGGGTAGTGAGAGAGGAGGGAAGGTAGTGATGAAGAAAGATAGTGGGAATCAAAAGACAGTGAAGAAAAACAAAAGTAGTGAACTGAGAATACATATAAAGTCGTCTCTTGACGGACATGGGTATAGATGGGAATGCGACATGCGACATGCGACATACGAACAGTAGATGTAGAGACGAATACATAACAAAAGGGAAGGGAAGAGATAATGATGATGGGATACGGTCATCAGAATGAAGAAGTGAAGTGAAGAAGGGAGAAAGTGGTTTAAAGAAAAGTTGAAACTGACATTAAATATCATTACAGAGTCTGTTGTCAATCTTGATTCCTTCTTCTCATTTGTAAAGCACAATTTAGAAACATTGACGTTGCACTCATTCTCAAAAGTTCCACTTCAAAACAAATCAGTTTGAACAAATTCGCTTCGCTCACTTGTTCTCACTCATTTGTTCTGGTATCATTCGTTCTATCGTTGGAACAAATTCGCTTCGCTCATTTGTTCCTCAACTTTTTTCCACCAACCAAATCACTTCATTTACAAATTTCAATGACGTTAGCCACCGAATTTGCAGAGACAACTCGCCGTTCGCTCACCAATGCGGACATGCAGAAGAGAGTTCTCCTGTTGTACCGCAAGTACATGAGGTACTCGCGCGAGTTCTGCGACTTGTACGAGTTGGACATGCCTGTGGCCAACGTCAAGACCAAGATCAGACAAGAGTTTGAGAGACAGAGATACGTCGAGGACCTTGGCGTGAGAAACGTCTTGGTCATGAAGGGCCAGATGGAGTTCCAGGAGTTGATCAACTTTTGGAAGCAGCAGTGCCATGTGATGAGGTACTTTGATGACCAGGCGTCGTACAATGTTGTTGATAAGAATGACTTTGTCAAAAACTTCTTGAGGGGGAATTAGCCCATGGGTAAATAAGTCTGGATGGCTTTTGCATAGAGGGAGTATAATGAATAAAGAGCACAATGAAGGGTGTAGCACGAAGATGAGCGAAGCGAATCAAGTGATTAGAAAAGAGTGATTAAACAAGAGTGGTGAAATCAGAATCGAGTGAGTGATTAAGAGTGTATAATAATACAAATAAGAAGGTTTTAAGAAAGAGTAATAAGAAGGTAAAATGGTAGATTAAAAAGTAGTGATTAAGTTAACAAATAGTAGTAGTAAAAAATTACGACCAAATACTGTAAAACATTCACCTCAATCGTTCTTCAATTACTCTCATACTTTTTTACTGAAATCAATAGAAACAATACCTTCTTAAGTTTTTCTAAAAAAATTGCAAATTCTTGATTTTCATTCCTAACAATTTTTATTTAGATCTAGTGAACAATTTGAGTACTGGGATGACGTACGGCTCCTCATTTGCACTCAGTGTACATCCAGACGTTTTCACTACCACGTCTTCTTCAACACGTCATCTCTACCTTTTCCTCTACCATCTTCTACCAATACGTCTCGCTCCGCTCGACGTCTTGGCCGACGTCACGTATTTTTCATGTACTTATATTATCACGGGTATTAAGCAAGCAGAACTAAACACTACTCCAACTGGTCGTCTAATGGAGCATCCTCAGGGTATCCACCCTCAATGTCATCATCCTCATCAACACTGGCCTCCTGGTACTGCTGGTACTCGCTCACCAAGTCGTTCATATTCGACTCGGCCTCGTTAAACTCCAACTCGTCCATACCTTCACTAGTGTACCAATGCAAGAAAGCCTTTCTTCTAAACATGGCGCTGAACTGGTCGCCCACTCTCTTGAACAACTCCTGGATCGAGGTGGAGTTTCCGATAAAGGTGGCAGACATGTCCAAGTCCTTGGGTGGCACAGAACAGACGGCGGTCTGCACATTGTTGGGGATCCACTCCACGAAATACGAGGCGTTACGGGTCTGGACCTTGTGCATCTCGTCTTCAACCTCCTTCACAGAAACCTTACCCCTAAAGAAGGCAGCAACAGTCAAGTAACGACCATTCTTGGGGTCGGAGGCAGCCATCATGTTCTTGGAGTCAAACATCTGCTGCGTCAACTCGGGGACGGTCAACAGTCTGAACGACTTGGACCCGAGCGAAGTCAATGGCGCGTAACCCACCATGAAGAAATGCAATCTAGGAAATGGAACCAAGTTGACAGCCAACTTTCTGAGATCAGAGTTCAATTGACCAGGGTAACGCAACGAGGTGGTGACACCAGACATAACGGACGAAACAAGGTTGTTCAACTCGGCATACGAGGGTTGTGGCAACTTCAAGGTCTTTTGACAAATGTTATACAAGGCCTCGTTATCAATACAAAAGGTCTCGTCAGAGTTCTCAACCAACTGGTGCACAGACAAGGTGGCATTGTATGGCTCGATAACAGTGTCCGACACCTTGGGCGAGGGGACAACGGAAAAGGTGGCCATCATTCTGTCGGGGAACTCTTCCCTAATCTTGGAGATCAAAAGGGTACCCATACCAGATCCGGTACCACCACCAAGGGAGTGTGTAATTTGGAAACCTTGCAAGGAGTCACACCCTTCGGCCTCTCTTCTCACAACCTCCAAAACGGAATCCACCAACTCGGCACCCTCGGTGTAGTGACCTTTGGCCCACACGTTACCAGCAGACGACTGGCCGAAAATGAAGTTGTCTGGTCTAAACAAGTTACCAATGTGCGAGTTCTTGACTCCGTCAATGGTACCTGGCTCCAAATCAACGAGCACAGCACGTGGAACGTACTTTCCAGAGGAGGCCTCGTTAAAGTAGACATTCAATTTGGATCTTTGGATTTCATCGGTACCGTGGTAGTTACCGTCATTGTCCAAGCCGTGTTCGCCACAGATAGTTTCCCAAAAGGCGGCTCCCTAATAGTTAGTAGGCATTCAAATAACAAAGAGCGAAGCTCTTTGTTTTGATAGAGGGTGGTTGAAGTTTAGTTTGAAGAAAACCAGAAAGAAGATGAAGAAACATGATCATGAAGAAAGATGAAGAACAAGATGAAATGTGGAGACAACAATTCTCGAACGGTCTAGACTGCATAAATGGAATTTTCACGGCCCACATTTTCGGTAATTTTTTCGGTCCGTTTTGAATCATTCGAGATTGTTTGAGGTTTGTTTTCACTGGTCATATTTCAGTAACACTTGGTCTTCGGTGTCAGTCGATTGATCAATTGATCGGTGATAGTACGAACTGGCGATAATACGAACTGGCAACAGCAGGCGACATGTACAGGCGAATGTACAGGCTATGTCAAACTGGCGATCGCACGAAAAAAGTAAACAAAGTGGAGCGCCGTACAAGCGTATCAAGTAGAGCACAAGCGAATCTAGTTGAATCTCCAGGATCGACGATAGTAAGAAACGATTGAACATCCAATGACATTCAAGGATCAAAGTATCGGATCATAGTCAAATTGCCTAATGACAAACAGACATCCATGAAAACAAAGTAATCAATTTGAGATCTGATCACCTTAAGATCCCTTCATAACATCCTTCGTAACATCCTTCGTAACATCCTTCGTAACATCCTTAACATCACCTTTAAATCACCTTACGCGTCAGTTTTCTGTGGGTCCACATTAGTCGCCATTAATCAATTCCGCCTTTTTTTGTTGCCAAATTTCGTGAAAAATGATCGATCATCGATTCTCCAATATTCATCCATTCAGTCTTGGTTGTTCTTCATCGGTCATCTGTCTTATCTTTCCTATTATTCATCATCTTTTCTCTTCTCTTTTCTTTCATCTCTTCATCCCTTTATCTTCTCTTCATCTGTTTATCTTCTCTCTCTCTCTCTATCTTCCCTCTCTCTCTCTCTGTACATACGATCTGGTTACCACACTGGCCAGTAGACAAATGGATCTAACGTTAGTATTTTCCCTATAAAGTACCACTGTTGACATACGATTTCTCTCATAGTTGGATTTGATAAGATCAGTCAAAGTAATAAATACTCGCAAAAAAGTTGTCGTAGCGTTTGTTGTTTTGATAATTTGGAAATTTTGCAGTTTGAGCGTGGGTACCGAATCGTAGCCATCATTCCATCATTTTTACAGGTTACGCATCGTCAACAGGTCGTGTTTTTCCGAAAGGGGAAGAATGAAAATAGACCCGTGTGCAGGCAAGCCAATACGATGAGCAGACGAAGACAAAGGTACAAGAGACGAGATAGAGAGATGGAGATATAGAAGAATTGACTGAAGAGTTGAAGATTGAGAGTATTAAGAGTATTAAAAGTATTGAGAGAAAGAGTATTAAGAGTATTGAAAGAAAGAGTATTGAGAGAAAGAGTATTGAGAGAAAGAGTATTGAGAGTATTGAGAGTGAAAGAGTATAAGAGTAGAAATACGATGGCAACAACGGATCTAAACGATCACGAATGATAATTAGATAGTATTTTGATAAACGCGTACATTGAGTGTACAATTGGTAGCGCAAAGTAGTAAAAGTGCAAAAGTGGTAGTAAAAGGTAGCGCACAACTGGTAGCGCAAACTGGTAGCGCGGTTTGGGTGCAACTGGTAGCGCAAAAGGCACAACCGGTGCAGTGGTTGCAAGTGGTAGCGCATATAAGACAAGAAGGTGAAATATTCATGTCAATACGTAGTCATCGCAATAAGAAGGATGGAAGTTTGAAGTCATGAGAAGTTCAAAAGGGTTGAAGGTAGTTGAAGGTAGTTGTAGGTAGGTGCAAGTGTAGAGATTTAATTGAAGTGCAGAGAAGTGAAATTGAGTGTACAACTAGTGAAATTGCAGTAGAATACAAGGCTAGTATGACAGATTCAGTATTGAATAGTTGTTCACAAGAAGTCACAAGAATTTCACTCATCTGAAATGGACGACCAATTGTCAAGGTGATAAAAAGTAGTTAAGTATATTCTAAGTCAGTTACTAGTTTTCCCACTTACATGACTCTTGAGAGTTCCAATGGCTCTCTGAACATTGAGAATGAAGAAAACTATTGACAGACAATGAACTGAAGTCATTGAGCAGAGTTAGTATTTATTAAGTAGATAATAGAGACTTAATTGATCTAATTGTTGTTGGATTGACTAGACAATTGGTGATCTCGCTCAATTTTTAGTTTGATCGACAAGACAATGGTAGCCGCTCGATTAATAGTACGTATGATCCGCAAGTGAACAATTTCGCTGCGCTCAATTGTTCGCTCAACTGTTCACTGACAATCTCATTAAAAAAGACAATTTCGCTGCGCTCAATTGTCTTTTTC